>JAQQSB010001059.1:0-27137 GCA_029721515.1 Synanceia verrucosa | reverse complement strand
CAAATAATAATAATGTATTTTGTCGCCTTATATATGGACAGGACTGAGGAGCCACCCTATTTGAGGGTTTGTTCCTGGCCAAAGACAAGGAGGTATCCACATTTGTTGACCTTGTCAGAGGCAACGTCAACTGTAAGTGTTTATGAATTATATATTTTTATTGTTGTATTTTTTGGATGTTCTTTGATGTGTAATAATGTATGTGAATCTGACTTTGTGGGGAAATGACCACGCTTGTCTGTGGCCCCCAATTTACAGTTGGCAGAGCCATGTCAAAAAGTCTGGTGCTCAGATAGATGAGGAGGGTTTTCGTTGGTTTGCAGGTTTGTATTTGTGTTTGTGGGATACCTGCATAGTTCTTGAGGCTGGTGTCACAATTCCTGTTGTCATCACAGTCCAAGTCTTATTCATAGTAATAATTGGAAGTATTACTTATGCTTGGATGCAGTTATATTTATCACCTTGTTGCAGGAAAGTGTTTTTTTTTTTACAGACATCCAGCTGACAGAGTTTTGCTCTGATCAGAAGTTTATTATCAACCACTATTTTTTTTTTTCTGATTACTCAGACATAGTTTTTTTGGGACACTGAACCACTATCGAGAGAAATATTTGTCGATCCAATGTATCTCCAGAGAGATCTCAACACGGAAAATGTTTTTTCTTCTGTATGGATGTGACATGCAGTTTAACCTCATTGTTGTTTTAATATTTATCCCTTGGTCAAAATGGCCTATGTCATACCTTTTACAGTGATTGTATTTATTGTAGATTTATGTAGTAATAAGATGTGTTTTATAAAACTGTCAGTATGCTGCTTTGCTTTTTAGATCATCCCCCGACCTGAACAAGGTAGCCGAGCAGTTACCAGAGCTTTGCAGTTGACAGACATGAGACCATTACTGAGTGTCAGTTCAAAGCCCATACCCCAAAAATGTGAGGTACATGCAATCACTCAAATTGTAATGTGACAGCAGCTACGGGGAAATACCAGACTACCCAACAGAATATGCTGTGTTATAACCTTCACCAAGTGTTTTAAGTTACTTTTGTAATTTGTAGAATGTTGTGTTTTTGTAATGACATATTTGAACGGCATTTTCAAATCTAAAGCAAAGGACATGCTCTTTAAAAGCTGTGCATGTCATGCATTATTGGATTATAGGTGTCACGGTATGAAAATTTAACCTCATGGTTACTGTGACCAAATGATCACGGTTTTCGTATCATTAGGTATTATTTAAAAAGTGTGTTGAATATGTTCAGAAAACTTTCTACAAGTCCACACAAACTGAAATAGTTTCAAAAAGTGTAAAAATACAGAGAAACCCTTATCAAAAGTACAAGTTTTTTTTTTGAAAAACGGTAATTGTTATAAACATTTTCATCAGGGTTTCTCCTACACCGGTAAGCGTGACATCTCTACTGATGATGTTCTATCAAAAACATAGTGCAAACTATGGGGCTTTGTAACTCTTCTCATTGTGCTGCAGGTGAGATGGGGAGAAATCAGGATGGAGCAGAAACACAGTAAGTGGAGCAAGTATGTAATTATTGAAATGAGTCTTAATCAAAATCAAAACACTAGAAATGGTTATTTGTTATGTAATTGACCAGCCTGGGTGAGGAATAAATCCTATCCTTTATATCATCCTTTTTTGCTGAAATGACAGGTGGCATGGTCATATTTTTAGCTATGTTAAATGCATGTTGCTGAAAGGGACCACAAATGTCAAATGCAGGGTTTTTCATAAACTTCATGCTGTGTATATAGCCTGAACATAAATGGAATATTTTCTTTGTCGTTAACAGTTTTCTGTCCCGGCAGCTCTCATTACCAAATACATGACAAAGGCAGGTTGGTACCACAGTCATACCTCACACTGTGATAAGGCAGCCCCCAACAGTGTAAACATTTCTATGAACGATACAGCTGTATCACTTTTCTGTAATTAAAGTGACTAAACAACAGACTAAATTCATTTATGAATCCTACCATTGTGATTCGATTTCACTAGGAAGAGTGAACACCACACTAACAGGCCATTGGGTGAACAGAAGAAAGAAAGACAACCTTCATCATGCACTAGCCCACCAATACGTCAAAGTATGGGAAAAAAGCAATTTCCTTCTCATCTCATATTGTAGAGTCCTCTGGGGATAAGCTTCAATGCCTGCCTGAACTCAAACGGCATAGATGACCACAGAGGACGCGGGACAACTCCATCCATTCATTCACTGTGTCTTTATTTATCCTCTCTACCACACATGATGGGATAGATTGATAACCTTAAATGGAAACAGAGCATTAAATTAGATAAGCAAATTTATCAACATAGTATATTTGATAGCTTATTTCATCATGGTAAAATTAAATATCATATTATTATTTAAACCAAAAATCATGTTAAATTTATGAGTGAGGTTGGGTTTATTAGGCATTTTATTTAGGCAATTAATGCACCAGTCTATTCAGTTCTTTAATTTGCCTCTCAACCAAATAAAAAATATCTATATATACACATGAAATTAGGAAGCCAGTGTGAATAAACTAATCAGTGTGACTTCAAAAGGAATCAACCAATATTCTTAATACTATCTGTTTATATCTCTATGAGTCTAATTGTCCATCTATTTATCTATTTATTTATTTATTTATCTATCAGCTTTTAGTTGGCAATGAGCACAATGAATTAAAAGGGAATAATAACTGACTATGTCCACAGAGAGGGCAAACAGAAGAGGAAAGACACTTTTGCACTACCCCACTATTGAGAACATCATTTAAACTCATAAATGAGACAACGACAGGTTTCATGCCATCTAAACACTGATGCAAGTGTCTCCCTGAAAGGCACCACCGAACAGACAAAGAACCCACACACCTGTTCGGCCCACTTCATCAAATGGCCCCTTCCTCACTCTCCTGCCTACCTGCAGATACCCAAGCACTATTATTATTAGTATTATTATTATATTGATATTTATATGATTAAAATTAAACCCAGCCCTTTTTAAAAAATTGAAAAAGGGGGGAAAAGAAAAAAATATGCTGAATGCCTGCTGATCGTTCTCCTGACTCAAACAAAATTTATATACTGATAAAAAAATCGTTGTTATATAATTGTGATTTACATTTTTTAAGAAATTTTTTTCAACACCTACTTTTGGGATACAGATGGTGTCGCCAAGGTCCATCTTTTTTGATGGAATTTTAATTTAAACTGGGGTTTTTTGCAATGGTGTGGCATTTGTCTTGTTTTTGTTTTGTTTTTTTTAAAGATCACCAAGCGGCAGGGGGATACCGCCTCAAAACAAAAGAAGGAAAACCTTGATGAGGAAACCCTAAGATTTTGGGGGAGAGGGGGACGGTAACAGGTAAAAAATGAACTGTATTTTGATGTTTTTTTCATGTGTCCAGTTATTCTTCACATCCAAAATACATTATTTTAGTTAAAAATGAGACAGTTATAATTTTTGGTTATTGTTTACCATTCAGGGGGTATCCACCCAGGGTGTTTTTGAAGAAAAGGGGCAGACGTTGAGAACATCACTGTGAACCCCTTTGCCAAGAAAAAGATTTTCCCACATTTTGTGTTAAAACTTTAATTTAACACCAAAAAGATTATAAACCCACAAAAAAGTTCTTTTTTTTCCCCCCACAATGAGATAGCAACCAGGTGAGACAAAGAAAGAGAAAACAAATGACAGATGAAGAAGAAGTTGGGGAGAAGGTTGTTCAGTACAATCAGTGGCTGAAGATGGGATTGAAGAGGAGTTGGCGTAGTCTGACAGGGGGACATCCCCCCTGGGAGAGGCATGAAAATGGTATGCTAAAAGTTAGCTTGTCTTGTTGATTTTTTGAGACTTTTCCCCACTCTATGACCGTAAAAGGTTAGGGAAAATTTTAAAGTTTTTTTTTAAAGGGAACAACCAACTACTTATTTAAATTATTTTTTTGTTTTTTTTGTCAATGCAATTGAATTAATTTTTAATATTTTTTGATTCCATAAAATATTATTGTCAGAAAAACATTATTCCAAACAAAATCCCTTGCCCCTTCTCCATTCCTCTCCTCAATCTGAAGGTAAAACTTCATGTTGAAGAGGACTGTTTTTGACCGGGGGATGCTGGTGAAACGTTTGGAAGGACAGAGATCCGAAAGGAGATGTCTAAGCCTTACCTCCGAAGGAAGTCAAAGAAGGGGAGACACTCAGAGGACAGACTTGGGAGCCTCAAAACCAACAGTATGTATGATTTAAAAGGAGAATTTTTTCTCCACTTAAACAGGTTTATCCTACATGTGTAGAACACCTTCATTTTTTTTTCATTGTTAAAAATTTCCTGCTATGCTGGAACTCAGCAAATGTTTGGTTTTTTTATTTGATATATGATGGAAACAATGTTATCAATATTATAATATGATATTAAAAACAAAAATGATGCCTTTTCGTTGTTTTGTTTTATTTACAGATTTTGGTGACCTGACAGAGGAGGCCCCAAGGGGTCACAGGTTTCCCAGGGAAGACGCCCCCAGTGAAATGTCAGCACAGACAGGCTGTAGATGTGTACTGTAGCTAGCCTCCATGGACTGTGATTCACTTAACACAGACAGAGGACAGTGGGGGAGTGGACCACAACGGCTTCACTATCCCAGAGTCAGAGTCAGAGGAGGAAGAGGGGGTAAGGGCCACTGCCTGACATGACTGAGGCACTGTCCATTTTTATGGTGTTTTTTACCAGCCCCGGGTGTGATGTGAGATTTTTTTATAGGGGAGGTTAGGGACTTTTTTTGACCTGTAGGAAAATTTTTTTAGTTTAACAGAGGATGGCACTGTTTAAAAACAAACTAGACAAAGAGCTCAACAAAGAAAAAAAGACAAACCACTGTAGTATCAATGATTATAAAATAATGAACTCAACCTTTCTCATTTCTGAGTATTTCGCCAGGAAATCCATCTACACTATGGGACCTAATGCTAAAGGCTTGTTTTATGACTCAAAAACAGATAAGACCAGTTCCCCCTCTTGACCGGGAAATCCAGGACAACACCGAGGAGGAGTTTTTTTTGCCCCACATTCCCCTTTTTTTAATCCTGCCAGCACATCCATGTCAAACATCGTCTCCCCCAGATCCTCTTCCTTTTTCTCCCCTGAAAGGACTAAATGTGACATTTGGGGGGTTTTTTTATTAACTCACAGACAAATCAACATAGATATGCCTGTTTTAAACACCTTCCACATGCTCATACCATGGTTATCTGTGTTATTTAATTTGTTGATTTAATTTTTATTCAATTTGGGCGTTTTTTTTTGGGTTTCCCATTATAAGGTGTTTGGTATTGATCTGCAGGAGAGCGAGCCCATGTAGAGAAACTTTTTAAAAAAGTAAAAAACAGAGTATTAATATTAAAAAAAATTAAAAAAATATCATCCAGTTAACTTGGATGGGGGTGGACCAGTGGCACACCCCACGGGGCCATCAGCAAAGATAATAAAGAGCCCCCCGCTTCTGAGCGCTGGGGTACTTTTCTTCAGTCCTTTAGGTCAAGTTCTGTCTCATCCTCCACGCACTCTGCCCCTCCCCAAAAGCTGGGAGGGGGGGGAAACAATGATGACCCAGAGAAGAGAATGCTGTCCCACGCAGGCCCCGCGCCTATGGGGGAAGACAACCCTCCAGAACCTTCAACCTGCTCCAGATATGACTGAAAGACTCTGAATGCTGCCTCTGAATGGCCTCCCCCAGGGCCCAGCACCCACGGCAAAGAACAGCCTATCCAAAACCTTCCAACTCTGATCCTGCCTCAAGACCATCTTTTTCTCCTCTCCCCCCTTGCCCCGAAAAGGGGCAGCTCCTCTGTAGAAAAGGCTAAAAAATGACCCAGCCTGAAGAAACTTAAAGAAGAAAAAAACTGTCCCCCAACCTGGTGTGAATTCACGACCTCCCCCCACCAACAAAGAGGGGGGGAATTGAAGCAAGGGGACAGAACACGGAAAGGGGGACAGACAAAAGAGACTGAGATGGAGCCATGTCAACCAGAGATGTTGAGACACCAAAGATGTCCAGAGCTGTCCAGAACTGTCCAGAGATGACCAAAGGTTCCTAGAACTCCCCAGAGATGTCCAGAGCTGTCCAGAAGAACTGTCCAGATGACCAAAGGTTCTGTGAACTCCCCAGAGATGTCCAGAACCGCCCAGAGATGTCCAGAGATGTCCAGAGATGTCCACCGATGCCCGAAAGAGCAACTGGTGAAGTTCAAGCCGGTCACCTGCAGAGATCCAGCAGATCCAGACAAAACCTGCTGCCACCTCACTCCCATCCATCCAGGAACGGTGATATAATGCATATACATCTACAGATATTAAAGAGTGTGATGATTAGGGACGCTAAATTAAATGTGGCCTGAATTTAGGCTTAATCCAGAAAACTTACTAATTATTTCAGAAGATTTCAATAAAATGCTAAACCAACTCTGAATAGTAAATTACTCGCCAATCTTCTGATGCCTCTCAAACTCTCAACTGCTGAACGGTACAATCTCAAACTTAAACCAAATTTTTGTTAACAACCTAATTTTAATTTGGTCTAGATAACCACCACTGAATTAAACTGGTCACATTGAATCAATTCATCATTCATCCTTAAACTGTGTAATCATTCATTCCATTTTGGTCACGATGAGTCAATCCCATGTTTTCCCATGTTTTATATTTTCTTATTTCTGTTAGTAACCTGGTCATTTAGTTGGTCAAACTAAACATTTATTATTAGTTATTTTCTGTGACAGTAGTAGTCTGGTTATAGTTTGTCAAATAAACATTCATTCATAAAGAACATGGTTATTTGATTTGTGTGTGTATATAAAGTAATTGAACTCACTGTACACTAGTCAAGAACTCCTGGGTAGCACCCCCTGGAGATTAAGAGACTTATTAATTAATGTCACTCCACAAGTTTTCCTTGTTTTAGCAAAACTGGGTGGCGCTCCCTGAAAATTTCTACTATTAAAGGTACTTTTGGTTTATGATCAATAACTTAAAGATATTGTTCATAAATACATAATTTGATATTAATTAATGATTGACTAATCTGCTCTACACTATTTATGCTACACCACAACAAGACAGAGTACTGCATGCTGCCTGAGACCAGAACCAGACCAAGGCCCAATAAAAGAGAAGAAGCCTCAAGTGAGCAATTAAAAGACTATTAAAGCATCAAGTTAAATAAGACAACAGGTAAAACTTCCACATAAATAGATAAATAAATATGTGCAGTGAAGCTGTGACTTATTTAAGAGACCAACTGCGGCTGGAACAAAGCTGTTACTGTACCGCTTTGGTTCGCCCTGGGACCCTGAACTCTGAGCTTGGAAGGAGCTGGAACTCAGCAGACACAGGTGAGAGTTATCAACTGTGATGGAGCTGGCAATCTTCTGTAGTTGCTCGGTGCACAGGACTCCAGGCTCAGCTGAGGCTCACCAATGAGTCCACTGGACCATTTAATTTGGCTCAGTCTGTTTCTGTCCTTCTAGAGTCAGACCTCCAAACCATGACACCAAGCAGAAAGAAAGGACAGACTAATAAAAGGATAGAACAGGATCATCAGTGGTTTTATCCACGTGAAAGAAGGACAGCTTCCTGAGGCAGTGGAGACGCCGGGTGACCCTCTACAGACAGCTTCACAGTTCTCCTCAAGTTCTACTATTTACTTCACTTTTTCACAGTGACACTGAACCTATTTACACTATGTACATCATGCTGAACTGACGGCTTGAATGAAATCAATGATGTTACTTTGTCTATGAATAATCCATTTTTTCAACTACTTGTCAACTGTGCTCTACTGTACATGTGAAGTTGTTCATAATTGAGTATTGTTTTTTAAAAATAAAATGTTTATGAAATGCTTGTTGTTATTTTCTATTGCTGTGATGGTAGGTATGTATACCAGATTTATTTAGTTATGTACAGAAACACTTTGTTAATTATAGCTATTAGTCAGGAAACATGATTTTAATAGCATGCTGTATTAGTATATGTACACCAATAGCAGGCCTCTGTATCCAAAATATTAGCTGACATCCATATTAATTACTGGAGAAATGAATTCTCATGGATATATGCTGTGTACAGTACGAGATAAAGCTACTATTCAAAGACAACAAATCTATGCATCAATACCAAATAATCTAATCTCTTTAAAATCACCCAACATGGAAACTGGAAATGTAATGTTGAGGGGGTTGGGGATTACCATGATTGTAATAATAATAATAATATAAATAGTAAATGGGTATTATTGATAAAATAAGTAAGATAACGCATTTGACTTCCGCTTTTCCATAAAGACAGCAGCTTATATGGTTACCATAGCAACGCACGAGCCCCACCGAACATTTTAGGGATTAATATTGACCAAAGACGATGTATTTTGCCTTTGCAACACGGATGGTAGTTCTGCTGTAGCATATTTGTTAGGAAGCTAGTCGGCATTTTATACTGTAGTTCTGTTGAAAACCCTGTTCTGATTCTGACAACTAGCTAACCGGAAAACTACATACTTAACGGTCAGCTCCTATCATGTTGTATTGCGCTGCAATAGGGAAATTGTAGTTTTTTATTTATAACCCCTTTTTCTCATTAGTGGAAGTACTTCATATAAAAGGGAAAAAGTAGTCAGGTTTTAGGATGGGGAACACTGCTGTTTGGTCAGAATTTAAAAAGAAATATGTTAAATAGCTGAAAAATGTGTTTTTACTCATATTTAGTGACGCTCTAAGTTATAGTGAACACACAAACATACCCCACATGATGAAGGAATCAAGACCTTCCAGAAATGTTACTGTCATGATTGTAGGTAATTCTGCTGTTGAGCTAGATGACTAGAAAAAATGCAGAAAAGGCAGAGTTCAAAGGTCAATATTCAAAGCAGGACTGGCATAGAGCCTCTTAGACTGACATCATACTATCCTCCTTGATAAGACCTTTCCGATGATGTATTTGGTTTACTCTCTATGACAAAATTTAAAGCTTTACCTTTCTTGACACCAACCCTGTGTCAGGTATAGATTTCAAGAGGCCATGAATGGTATGGTGGTACCTGCATAAAAATGATTAAAAGCTGTTTTGGTTGGATATAGTGGACAAATGTCTTAGTGACAATTTAGTTTTGGCTTATTATAAGTCACAAATGTCATTTCAGGCCACTTATAGCATGTTTTGTGTTGATAATCAGTGTTCTTCACTTACCCCACCCCTAACCCTGATCAGTTGCATTGTATCTGAAGAATCCAGTGTCTGCTAGTGATCCTCCATGAAAATGATGGTTGTTTATGAATTCTACTTATATTACTTTGTATAAATGGGCATATTACTTTCATATGAATGGCTCTGTACATACTCCCACTTACCTCAGTTATCATCACGGTGTCCGCTTCCACTGCTTCACTGTCAACATCCAGCTCTACATTCCACCAAAACCACTGTGACCTTCAATCCTCTGATGCCCACCTCCTCTCCCTTCACACAGAAATCAAGAACCGGACCTGGGGCTTTTACTAAGGTTGCCCCACACTCTGCCCACAACATTCACACCTGCTCTCAGACCTACCCAGAATCAAATCCTGAAAAAACTCACTTATTCAGAATTGCTTTTACCAAGTTTGATTGCTTTTATATAGATACTGTTAAGGATCTTTTCAAATATTGTGCTTTTGCTGAAACCTTTGATGCACAGTGTCTTTGGAGTAATATGTAACGTGACAGGCAATCTGTTCATAAAATGTATTATTATTAAAGAGACTCATAGCCAAAACTAAATGAGGACTAACTGGGTCACACTCACCAGTTTCAATATATTGATCATATTTCAAAATAAATATCAAGTGGGATGATAAAATAAGACAATTTAATTTACATTTTTATTAAAGAAAACACAATATACTGAAAAACACACACACACACACACACACACACACACACACACACAGGTCTTGCCACTGAGAAAACATAAGGGAATAGAGGTTAGCTGGTAGTAATATCCATATGAACAGTTTAGAAAGTTTATATTTACGATATGTTAATGTTAACTCACATTAACTTCTATGCATTGATAAATAACCAAAGCTAGATTTGCTGTTATGTGAGGTACTGTTTCTATTTTTCATTTGTTTAATTAGTCAGACTACATGTCTGTTTTGCTCCTATTTTGTTGTAATTGTTTATTTTGTACTGTGTTACTTTTGTTATTTTCCAGTATGGAGCTGAAAAAATCTCAAAAGTTAGTGGAGAATTACAGTAAACCAGTGTTGTTTCTTAGGCAGCCATTTTAGATTTAGTCTTAAGTCTTTGGAATGAAAATATTTTTTAGTTTTGTGACATTTTAGTCATTTTTATATGTGATAGTTTTTGTCTAGTTTAGTCATTTTTAGTTAAAAGAAAACAAAGGATTCGGCCTTTTTAAAAATAAAATCATTCAGATCAATGTATTAGAAACTGGACTTAAGGATGACAGGTTGTATCAATTCGTTCCAGTTCATAAAACAACAGTTAACCTTAATGCTTCTGTATAATAACCAGGGCCCAGTTTTTCAAAAGGAATCCACTGCAGATTTTGGATAACGATTGGATCAAATCTGAAAATGGCTTTTTGAAAAAGAAAAATGGATATGTAATCAGATTAGATCATGTAATCCAATCTGGGTTTTGATGTGGATCAAACTCTTTGGTTTGGGATTTTAAGTATTTAGGGATTGGGATCACTTTGATCCAAAAAAATCTGGATTAAACTGATCCCATCAGAAGGGTGGATTCAGCATGGATTTCAGGCCCAAAATGTGATGAAACTCCAAACGCTTATCAAATAATACTCTATTTGGATCATGCAGTATAGTTTACAAGATATCCTGTTTAATAATAAGGTTTGAATTTGATTTGTTCATCCACAGGCACAGTGACTAGGTAGACTATAACGTATTCAGCCTTTCAGTATAGGCCTATACAGCAAAGTAGAAGAGTTTGACTCATAAAACAACATATATATACGTATATATATGTATATATATATATATATATATATATATATATATATATATATATATATATATATTTATATATATGTTATATATATATATATATATATATATATATACGTATATATATATATATAGTGAGTGTCCACTGAAATGCCTTAGCTGGAAAACAAGAAGACAGCTTTATTTGTTTAACATTTTGAACTTCTTGAACTTTTAGAGAGTAAATCTATGATCCATCTTAGGAGCAGTTACTAGCCTAGTTTCCTTTGAGGGAAAGTTTTCAAAATGGAGGGGGCTAAGAGAGTTTTAGAATCTCAAATCTCACCATTAATTGTTGCTAAAATGCATTTGTAAATTTGACAATACATACTGAACCTGAAGTGACCAACAGAAGCACAAAGACACAGAACACAGGAATAAAACAGATGTAACTGTACATAACCAAAAGTAAATACACAAACCATAAGGCAGGGGAGCCAGTCATAAAGGTGTTCTGTCCCTCTATGGCAGCCAAACAAAGACATTTTACTATTTATACTATGTTTACACAATATGCCTTTTTGTATTTGGAATAATGAGGAATTTATTGTAAAAACAAACATTACTCAGTTTTCAATTATTTATCTTGTCATGTTTTTTTCCTGTACTTCAAGGGAAGATCAAAGTTGTGCTGTTCTAAAGTTGGTACCTTCTGCTGTGAGACTACAGTTCAACCACTGCACCAATCGTACGCCTCAGCAAATATCAGTCAAATAAAAACACTTTAACAATGATGTTTTTCTGCTTTTGCAAACAAACCCTGAAATGTAGTGTAGACATAGATATATTGAGTCATAAGCCCCCTCTCACTTGCACTGTGACTCAGTGATTCTGTGACTATATAATATTATTATAATATTTAACAGTTAACCCAGGCAAGAAGCATGTATAAACATTAATTTATATTACAGTTTACCCTGGTGGTCCTTTAATCTAAGTCAATGCAAAGTCGGCGCACCATTACATCAACAGCGCCAGATCAACGCCGGCCAACATGTGTATCACACCAGTGCAAGACAAAAGACAAATGCCAGAAGCTCTGCATCATGAACAATATAGAAGTGGAAAATCTTTACTAACTGGAGGGACCCACGAGCATTGGTACAGGCCGACGCTAAGATCATGGCACAAATTAAGGGGCAGCGACAATTATTTTTCTGGATCAACAATGAACTAGCTGTACTGTAAATACAGAAGGAGGTCTCTGCTGCACCATAGCTGCCAGTAGCTGGAATAATCTCATGTTTTCTGTTTGGATATAGAAAAATTGTGGGAGGAGAGCCCGCTTCCACCCAACCTCTCTCCCCAGCCTCGAAGGAAGCACTGGAGAGCTCCAAGGCCTGACAGGAAAAAGAAGCTGGAGATTTGCGTGGCTTAGGCATCTCAGGGAGGTAAACTGAGTAGCACAAAAGCTACCCACTGACCTCCAGGAGATGAACCCAAGTAGCAAACAAAGGCTACCCACTGACTGGCAAGCAGGTCGGAGCTCCCCGGCAATTTCAGTGCAATGAGAATTTGTTTACCAACCTCTGCAAACGGCCTCCTTTCATAACTCGGTTCAGGAGATTGTGACGCTACTAGTGACTACTACAAGCCCATTCCCAATGCTCCTCGTGTACTGATTGGAACAAGTTATGGGACATTGATTGGTACAGCCGCACCAACTCAGAGGAGAGGACTGCTGGAGAGTGGAAGTGCCAAGAGTCCCAGTGGCCACCAATCAAAGGAGGAGGTGATATACAGGCCAGAGGCAGTGCAGGCAGCTACAGAGAGGGAGAGATTGTGAAACACAACATAAACACTTTCACATCTATCAAACTCCGTGGTACAGGTTCACCAATTTCCACAAATCATATTGTGAGTGGAGATGTGGATATGAGTGGCTACTCTTCTTCCTTTAAATTTAAATACAATTATATGATTACGTAATTAGTATTAATATAGGTGGAAGCATGTGAGCTTTGGTCAGTGGAGTGATATCAAAGGGATTTAGATTAATAAGAGGTGAGTATGAAAGTCTTTAGGTAGGGTTTCTTAGTTCCAAGTCTGCATGATTACTGCTACAGTTCCTCAGCATAAAGTAATATACTTCATTTTTATCACCCATGCTTGAGTATAAGTATAGCAAGGATACTACGGACCATGGACCATGATCTTGTAGTGTACTAGAAGCGCGCCAATTTAATACTAATAGACTAAATTGTAACATTTATATTCATAAAAGTATGTTTAAATATACTTGTGGTGTTATTTTTAATTCTCAAAGCACACTTTGAAGATACCAAAGGTCCCTTC
Organism: Synanceia verrucosa; assembly: GCA_029721515.1. NCBI lineage: Eukaryota > Metazoa > Chordata > Actinopteri > Perciformes > Synanceiidae > Synanceia > Synanceia verrucosa. The sequence goes on along the minus strand of JAQQSB010001059.1, from coordinate 13,768 downwards.
TATATTATCTGTGTGTTTTTTTTTATATGTATAGGAACAGTAAGTAAGAGATCATCCAGCAGCCCATCCTGCTCCATTACGCACAGGTGGACTCTGGAGCCATTTATATAGCTGCAGCACACAGATGTGTTAAAGTTGATCAAATAAATTATGATCATTTGGTTTGATGGTGTGCTGTGTTTAGTGAGCGAGGATCATTACAGTTTGAAGCAGCAAAGACCAAAATGTGAAAATGAATCCAGTTTAAATTAATACGGTCGCTGTGGTGGACACACGACTTTCCTGGCCCTTTATTTCTGTTTAAAGGTTCATTAAACCTTATTTTATCATATTTATTACTGATATTTAACAAAAAATACATACAGAAATTGGGATTTATAGTTTTCTTTTTTTACGTCTAGACGCATTGAACTGTGAGTGAAGCGCCATTTCTATGTAGAGAGCCAGCTTTCAGCCCAGAAATAAAACCATCCCTTGTGTACATAAATATGTGTAGATGTCTGTACGGCACGGCGTTGTGAGGCAGATATTTTTAAATGTATTTGCTTTTAATAATTATTGTATTTATATTGCCAATGACTCGAAGAAGGTCGGGTTGGGTCGGGTCTTTTTCGGTCGTTACTAATGCAACGGTACGTCACGTTTGCTTTTTACCCACAATCCTCTGTGTTTATTCATTCCATCTGACACTGACACCGTGGTGGTGTCCAGCAAACTAGTGACTGTTAATATGTACAAGATAAAGATAATTATCCATCATGTTCTTTCATTTGGGTCCAGTCTCGATAGCATTTCATCCTGGACATTCCACTGCGTTAGTGTGTCATATTCACTTTTATTCACATACCCGCAATTAGCTACATTGAGCTAGCTAAGTCTAGCGCTGCCCGGTAATTTTACATACCTCCTCGCCACAGATTAGCTAGCAAAACGTTTCACACTCATGCACGGTCCCGAGAGCAGTAAGGACAGTCACAACTAAAGTTATTATAGTGTAACTAATGGCACATAGAAATACATTGCATGGTGCTGAATAATTTAGCTAGCTAGCTGGAACAGTCACTTGTTTCCAAAACGATGAATTCATAACTAATCAAGACACAACATGTTAATTCTTCTTATTTTAGACTTTAGGCAATCAAGAAATCAGACTTTTTCATTAATTTTATTCTAATGTTGTTGTTGTGTTTATATGGTTGTTGTTGCTGTTGTTTTTGTCATTGTAGTCATTGTTTTAATAGCTTTATTGCATCACTCAGTACCACTGCACACACACAAGCACACACATATTCACACTCTCATATAAAACCAACGGCTCTTTAAGAGCCACTCCATCTTTTTCTTGTTTGTCTATAGATCTGTCTCTCACCTCCCACTCCACAACCCACACACCTCACCTCTCTCCCCCAGTTTGTGTGTACAGTTGTTGTGTATGTTTGTATATTGTGTATTGTTGTTGTGTATTGTTTGTATATTGTGTATTGTTGTTGTGTATTGTTTGTATATTGTCACTGTATTGTATGTTTGTGTCATGTCTCAAGACTCTAACTTAAGGGTCTTTGAGGATCCCCATGAGGCCAGGATGCCTGCGATGCAATTCAATTATTGGGGTTCTTCTCAATGAGTCCAGAGTGAGACGTTTCAAGACAAACAAGCAAATATAAAATAAGGAAGTCTGTTATATTGAGACACACAATAATAATAATTATTATTACATATTGCTGTTTGATCATTTTATGTAAAAGATCAGCCTGTCTTGTTGGAGTGCAATGCCTCTTTTTAAGAACTGCTGTCTTGTTTGATCTTCTCCTCTCTAAATACAACATAGGCTGCCATGGTCTCAGAGCCACCTGCCTTGCCACCAAAAAAAAAAAAGAGGACAACCAGGAAGAGGGTCCTCACCAGCCCAGCGGTCTCAAGCAGACAGAAGAAAGGCTGGCATCCAATGTGCAAGATCAGGTTTGTCCCTCTACTATAAGGAAGATTATAATAAGTACAAGATGACATATAGAATAGTTATATAATAGATACAGATAAAGTGCAGCAAACATGTCTCTGCAGCATCCCAAACCAGATAAAGGGAACTCTGTACAAGAAGGCCCCTCAGATAGAATATCAAGAGATGGCAAGTCTTGGTGAGCATAATGAGTGTTCTGAAACAGCAATTGATTATTTTTATTACTTATTTCCAGTTTCCTGACTTATTCAGGACTATGTTTTGTTGAATATGATGGAGGATAGGGAAGGAGGGCAGGTAACAAGTTGTAGGATGATGTATTTCTCTTTCTTTAATTTGTCTTCAAAGTTATTCAACATGCCTATATTATCCATTATACCTTGAGTTTTAGGCTTGCTTAACAGCTGATGCCCTTTTCAGAAACACGCCTCAACACTTCAGGGACACCCTTACTGCCATCCAGTTTCTGAGGCAACAGGTACAACCCTTCTGCTTGGGCTCAAGGAAGGCCTTCTCGGATGCGAGGATGAAAACTGCACGCCTGTGCTTTTTGATGCAAAACTGCAGCTGAGAGAATAATCAACCAAAAGTGCCACAGGTGTTGCAGAAGCGTCATCAGGTGTCTGGAATGTGTGCCACTGGACATGGAGTTTCTCTGTGCTACCTGTGACATGGAGGCCCACAAAGGAAACATCTTCCATGACAGAGGCTCTCTTCCATGGTTTTCTGGAACCCATTCCCTACAACAGCTGTGGTGATGATGATAATGGCCAGCCACAGTTTCATGAACAAAGTATGTTAAGATTATTATTATATTACAATATCCTACTGTAGTGTCATTCCCTCAGACAGTGTACACATCACATTGTAACTTTATTGTCAAACCTTAAGAAGAATGAGGTGGAAGTGTTCAGGCTGATAGCTGATTGGTAAAAGTATGACTGGTTTTGACCAGCATATCTTGGGGAATGATAATTAAATCTCCACATTGTGGACACACACACAATGGCAGTTGAAATACTGTTGTGGCTGGCTTTTTTAATGTGTTTGAGGCACTATTTTGAGGATGAGATACATGTTTGAAAATGCATTGGAGAAAGAACTACAAATGTAACCTTCTAACTTCATTCTGTATTTTCGTATGTCAATCTCCCTGTTCCTTCACCAGGACCAATCTGCAAATATAATCTGCCCAGGTAAACTACTGCAATTTGGTTAGTGAAAATCCCTGTTCTAAATAAATGTACTTGGTTCACAGGCCGATGTGATTCTGTACTTGCCGAAAGAAATCCTGTCCATCCTGCTCCGCTGAATGGACTCCTGAGGTGAAAGGCACTGCTTTTGTATCGTACGGCCATCTAGTACCAGCTGCCAAACCCTCTACAAGTTTGATGTCTTCACCTCTTTGAGCACACACATGAAGGTGACAGCACCAGCCATGTGCAGACAGGCCTTATTGAAAATGTTGGAGCACAGATCTTAAAGCTGGAAGGTAATCTGTCTTAATCACATTGAAACATATATTTACATATTACTTATTGTTAATACTAATGTTAAAGCACCACTTTAAAACAAATCAGCACCCAATTGTTTGCAGACGGGCAGTATCTGTGCTGACACATTCCAGCGAATTTTCTTGAATTTTCATTTTGTCACTAAAGAAGAGGAAATGTGTCACATTCAACAGTTTTAATCTGTCCTGCCTGTTCTCCAGACATGGCTGTTTGCTGTGATGGAAACCAAAACATTCCAGGTTTTCAAGTCAAAGTGGGTAAGTACTAGTATCAGAGGTTAAGTTTTAGGATTGTTTGGAATAATACCTCCCATAGGTATGCTTTTTGAGAATAATTTGACATTTTAACAACACACAATGTACTTTGTCAAGCCGTTACTATATATGGACAGGAATTGAGGAGCCACCCATATTTGAGGCTGTTCCTGGCCAAAGACAAGGAGGTATCCACATTTGTTGACCTTGTCAGAGGCAACGTGTCAACTGTAAGTGTTTATGAATTATATATTTTTATTGTTGTGTTTTGGATGTGTTTGATGTAATAATGTATGTGTAATCTGACTCCTAGGAATGACCACTGTCTGTGGCCCTGCCAAATACAGCTGGCAAGAGCCATGTCAAAAGTCTGGTGCTCAGATAGATGAGGAGGGCATTCAAGTTGCCGCTTGCAGGTTTGTATTTGTGTTTGTGTGGATACCTTGCATAGTTCTTGAGGCTGGTGTCACAATTCCTGTTGTCATCACAGTCCAAGTCTTATTCATAGTAATAATTAAAGTATTATTTATGCTTGGATGCAGAGTTATATTTATCACTTTTGTTGCAGGAAAGTGTTTTTTTTTTTGTTTTTTACAGACATCCAGCTGACAGAGTTTTGCTCTTGATCAGAAGTTTATTACACTATTTTTTTCTTCTGATTACTCAGACATAGTTTTCTCTTGTGGACACTGAACCACTATCGAGGAGAAATATTTGCCGATCCAATGTATTCCCAGAGAGAGATCTCAACACGTAAATGTTTCTTTTTTTTCTTCATGGATGTGACATGCAGCCTTATCCTGCTAAGTTGTTTTACATATTTATCCCTTGGTCAAAATGTATCTTTATGTCATACCCTTTACAGTGATTGTATTTAGACAGATTTATGTAGTAATTAAGATGTGCTCCTTTATCAACCTGCTCAATATGCTGCTTCTGCTTTTCAGATCCTGGCCCGACCTGGGAATTAAGGTAGGCCGAAAGAAGCTACTGAGCTGCAGTTGACAGACATGAGACCATTACTGAGTGTCATGTATAAAGCAAAGCCCATACACCAAAATGCGAGGTACATGCAATCACCAAATCTGTAATGTGACAGTAGCTACAGGGAAATACTCAGACTAGCCAACAGAATATGCTGTGTTATAACCTTCACCAAGTGTTTGGTTTACTTGTAATTTGTAGAATGTTGTGCTTTGTAATGACATATTTGAAAGGCCATTTTCAAATCTAGAGCAAAGGACATGCTCTTTAAAAGCTGTGCATGTCATGCATTATTGGATTATAGGGTGTTACAGTATGAAAGTTTAACCTCATGGTTACTGTGACCAAAATGATCACGGTTTGGGTATCATTGCGGTATTATTTAAAAAGTGTGTTGAATATGTTCAGAAAACATTCTACACAGTCCCCACACAAACTGAAATAGTTTCAAAAAAGTGTAAAAATACAGAGAAAGTTTCTATCAAAAGTACAAGTTTATTTTGAAATTAAAGCGGTAATTGTTATAAACATTTTTATTGGGCTACCGATACACCGGTGTTGATATCTCACTGGATGATATCTCATCAAAAACATAGTGCAAACTATGGGGCTTTGTAACTCTTCTTACATTGTGCTGCAGGTGAGATGGGGTGGAAGCTGTATGGAGCAGAAACACAGTTGAGAGGAAGTGGAGCAAGTATGTAATTATTGTAAATGAGTCTTAATCAAAATCAAAACACTAGAAACCAGCTCAGGAGGAATAAATCCTATCCTTTATATCATCCTTTATTGCTGGAGTTGACAGGTGGCTGGTCATATTTTTAGCTATGTTAAATGCATGTTGCTGAAAGGGACCACAAATGTCAAATGCAGGGTTTTCAGTAAACTTCATGCTGTGTATAGCCTGAACATAAATGGAATATTTTCTTTGTCGGTTAACAGTTTTTCTGTCCCGGCAGCTCTCATTACCAAATCCATGACAAAGGCAGGTTGTACCACAGTCACTACACTGTGATAAGGCAGCCCTCAATAGTGTAAACATTTCTATGAACGATACAGCAGAATAATTTTACTTGTAATTAAAGTGACTAAACAACAGACTATTAAATTCATTTATTAATTCCTACCATTGTGATGATGGTATTAGGCGGTGATTCCCCAGGGTCTCCCTCCAGTTGGCGGTGTAGCCGCGGTGGAAATGGATCTGCTCCAGCCCACATGCTCCTCAAGTTTGATGGTCCTGCCTCTGAGGCTTGGAAAGTGGTTTTGGTCCCAGGTTTCTCTGGTAAGTTTTCCACCCCGCCTCCTGAATGCTTTCCTTACAAGGATTGCCCCCTTCTGTTTGGCAGGTGTTACCAGGCCGATGGGGTCAGAAGCCCAGCCACCTGGCTTAAAAGCTCCCCTTCTAGTCAGTGGGTCAGAGTCTTAGTCACACCTCCTCCTTGAGAAGATCTTTGTCATCCTCACCTTTTTCTTCCTCTTAGAAAAGTTGATGGATGTGAACGCTGCAGAGTTTATCTTCTCCCACATTATAACCAACACCCAGAGCTATCTTCGCTCTCATCTGATTTGAAGAATGATGGTTGAAACTTTTGTCACATCCTCCTCTCCTTCCTGGACAGCATCACCCTTGGCCTCCCACTGTTCTCTTCTGACTGCACTATGGTTTCACCAGGAAGCCCCCAGCTCTCAGGATTTCCCCACACCTTGGGTAATTTCCATCCAGTTTCTCCAGGCTGTTGTGGGAGATAAGGATGTCATCATCATACCTATCCTTCAAGGACTCTGCATTCCTCTGTCCGAAGGGCAAAGATGGGAAGCTTGGCTGTTTCTCTCATAGCTAGTTGTGCTATACATCCAGCTGGTCTGTCTCCCCATATTAACACGGGTGATGGCATACTTTCATTCTCCTCAGGCTTATCCCTCCAAAGGAATCGGCAGGTGCATTTCTACATTCCTCTTAACCACACTGAATTGTACATCTTCTGATGTTCCAAGGGCAGCGTGTTCCTCTTCTGAACCCTCCTCAGTAACACAGCTCTGATTGGATTCGAACACATCAGGTTCCTTCAGCAGAAGATCATTCATACTTATCCCTTTGAATTTTGACTACTATTCCATACCAATCGTGACACTGGGGTCGTGACAGAATGTGGTTTGGTGCCACCAGGTGGATCACTGCACTACACTGGTCCTTTCCATTTCCTCCCACCTACTCGAAAGCTCAATGGCAGCAGCCTGCTCAACCATTTCATGGATCTGTGTTGTGTTTATGGTTTTCTACTCTTGGCTGTCTCTGCAGCTGTCTTTCTGTCCTTAAGATTGTGGCCTCTACTGCGCTTTTGTTGTTAGGAAGTGAGGTGGGGTCCTCATCCATGGGTACTTAGCATCCCAGTGGGGGGAGACTCTGTGTACCCATCCATGCACACATAGGTGAGTCCTCTCTTTATGATCTCAAGTTCCTTTTCCTCTGCCAGAGTCATATCTTTTCCTCCTGGCTGGCAGTCGTCGCAGCGGCATCCTCCAAATTTTGGCTCACATGCGCCCAGTGCCTCCTACCACCACCAAATGTCAAGAAAAACTCACGGGTAGTTGTAGTTATGAACTTTGGGGCGAGTCTGTCTTTATACTCTTTCAAATGCAAGCTTACTCTGACCTCTGAAAACTTCTGTGTACTTAACAGCAGCCGCCCTCATGGAACGAAAGCAAAGTGGGTTTTTGACTCATAAGCTGCGACTTCAACATCCTCAAACAGGTCAGTGCCCTGCCCACTGTCCTTCCCAAAGGGCTTTCCCACAAGACGAGGTCACCAATAACTCTACCCTTTAGGTGCAAGCCTCTCTGTGGTTGATGAGAAGTTCAACATCTTTTTGGTCTCTTCAACTCCCTCCAGCTTAACTCCTCAGGGAAGAATTTCCTCAGTCTCTCAGGATCAACAGCCCTGTGTGCTTTGGCAATCTTATCCAGCCCATAGCAGAAAAGTTTGTGAGCTATTACTCTGGCCTTGAGGTGTCTTGATCCTCACCGGAGGAGTGTATCTTTTTGTTTTCACTTTCATGGCCATCCCGCCACACCATGGTGGACTAAGGTCACTTTCTGCACCGTAATTTCAGCCTTTCAGCAGCTTTGTGGGTTGGTGTAGTTTGTATCAGAAGCAAGATCAATTAGAGTCCTAAATCTTCTGACCTGCATTTCCCAGGTGACCTCCATCAGCATCATGATGACAGGGAGTTTGCGTAGTCTATTCGCCAGAAGCTCAGTCCAGGTCTCACTGGTGTTAATCCTGCTCGCAAAGTTGTTGGTGAAGACTTTTTCTGCACCTCTCTGCCATCTCTGGGGAAAACTCAGACAAAAGTCCTGTTGGTCGCCCGCGGAATTGGTCTTTAGTACCTTCTCCACGCTGCTCCTCAGTGCTTCTGCTGTTTCCTTTTGGGCAGAGGAAGTAGTGGTGACTAGATGTTCTCTCCTTTACAGTTTTTGTTCCTGCATGAGAAGGTGTCTCTGCAGTATCCATCACTCGAATGGCATCCAAGGCATTTTGTGCAAGCTCCCACTTTATCAGCAGCCTTCTTTCTCGCGGAGATTCAGTCTTGAACTTCTTACAGAGGAATATTTTGTCATAGTGTCTTTCATCACCACACACAGCACATATGTTCCCAAGTGCTTTTTGCTGTCCTTGTGGTGGCATATTTTTCTCAGGTTTCTTGGATGAATGGTGTCTGGTTTTTCAGTCTTTCCCACTTTAAGCTGCTCTCTAGCCTCTCAAGAATCTCCTCTGGTTCTTCAGAATCTCAGTAATGCATCAAAGTGGCTGGGAGTGACATTGTTACTTGGGTCTACCATGAAATCAGCCAGTCTCTAGTGAAATCTGGTAACTTACTTTCTATTGCTTTGTCACCAAGGGATTGTTCAGTGCACCAGAATTCCCCAGTTCTGTGAGATCTGACAAGGCTTTCTACTAACTGTATTAAGTCGATGACTCTCCTGGGCTGGTTTCCCTTCACAGCAGGTGGCATGTTCTCCAGTTCTTGTAGAATCTCTAAGGTGATGGTTGTCTTATTCCCATACCTGTTTTCCATGATTCTGGAATATCTCTCAGCAGTACCATATGTTGACAGTCTGAGATCCCTTAATATCTTCCCATCAACACTGTTGAAGAGTTGATTTTCTGACCTCAGTTGATCCAGATGGTTCGCTGACTTTGGGCTCTCCCAGTCTTTCCTCCACCTGTATTCTCTTTATTTCCACCGAAGATGGAAGGGCTGTTGGTTTAATCCTCACAGCAGGTGCAGGTGCTGGGCTGGCATTACAGGTTCTCTGCCACTCCTCAACAGCTGTCTCTGCAGTCCTCTCGCAGTGATGAACTCAGCTTTCCCATTTCCAGCCTGCTGAATACAACCCTTAAATCTTTAATTTGGTCATTCAGGCATTAAGTTCCCTTCCATGAGGATCCACCAGCCCTGCAGACATAGTTCTGGTGGCCTCGCACCCTCTTCCCCAGGAGGGCTAGGGGTGCATCTCATAGCTCTCCAAGTGGGTACTTAACAGGTAGGTTTTCAGCTACATCACAGCTCTTCTCTCAATTTCATGGATCGCTGCTGTGAGCTCATAACAGCCATACTTGACCACAGGTTCACTTGGACAATGTCTTTCAATTCTTTCCTGCTTTCTTCAAACTTCAGCTGAGTTCACTCAATGTCACCCTCTAGTGTCTCTCCAAGAACTGCATCTTCTTCCTTTTGTTTACTCTGATGCCTCAGCCTGCAGTCCCATCCTATAGTCCCTGTTGGTACCAAGAAGTCTCCTGTAGCAATCAGGAGAGTCTGCTGAATTCCTCCTCAGTTCTGGGCTCGACCATGCTGTCTGTCTCTTTTCTGAGGAAGGTGGCCTGCTTTGTGAAGCTACTCTTTGCAGTGGTTCTTCCCTCCTGAGTTGTTTCCACAGTCTTCCAACATTTCCTCCACATCTTCTTAGGAATATATAGGACTCCTCTGGCTTTTACCTGCGTCTACAGTCTCTTGACGCAAAGCCTTTTATCTTCTCATCCACGCTGCACACTCGTTATCAACTGTAGAGTCCCTCTGGGATACGCTTCAATGCCTGCCTGAACTCAAACGGGCATAGATGACCACAGAGGACGCGGTACAACTCCATCCATTCATTCACTGTGTCTTCTTATTTATCCTCTCAATACCACACAGGATGGATAGATTGATAACCTTAAATGGAAACAGAGCACAAAATTAGATAAGCAGATTTATCAACATAGTATATTTGATAGCTTATTTCATCATGGTAAAATTAAATATCATATTATTATTTCTAAACAAAAAAATCATGTTAAATTTATGAGTGAGGTTGATTTATTAGGCATTTTATTTAGGCAATTAATTCACCAAGTCTATTCAGTTCTTTAATTTGCCTCAACCAAATAAATATATCTATATACACACACATGAAATTAGGAAGCCAATGTGAATAAACTAATCAGTGTGACTTCAAAAAGGAATCAAATCCAATATTCTTATATACTATCTGTTTATATCTCTATGAGTCTAATTGTTTATTTATTTATTTATCTATCAGCATTTAGTTGGCAGTGAGCACAATGAATTAATGAATGAGTGAATAACTAACTGACTAGTGCCCACAGAGCAGGGCAACAGAAGAGAAAGACACTTGCACTCATCCCACTGATTGAGAACATCATTTAAACTCATAAATGTGACATACTGACAGCCTCTATGCTCATCTAAATACTGATGCAGCTGTCTCTCCCTGCAGCAGCATGCCACACTGAAGTGACAAAGAAGCTACACACCTGTCTGCTGGCACACTTCATCAGAATGGCTCCTCCTCACTCTCCTGCCTACCTGCAGATACCCAACGCACTATTATTATTATTAGTATTATATTGATATTTATATGATTATTAATTAAACCCAGTCCTTTAAATAAATTAGACATAAGGGGAAAAGAGAAAAAATATGCTGAATGCCTGCCGATCGTTTCTCCTGACTCAACACATATTATATACTAGACAAAAGTCTGTGTTGTTATATAATTCAGATTTACAGCTTTATAGATAATTTTTCTCAACACCTACTTTTGGGATACAATAGATGGTGTCGTCTAAGGTCTCATCTGTTTTGATGGAAGCTTAACTTAAACTGGTGGTGTTTGCATTATGGTGTGGCATTTGTCTTGTTTTTGTTTTGTTCTTCAAAGATCACTCAAGCGGGCAGAGGTTGAAGCTACCGCCTAAAACATAAAGAAGGAGCACAACCTGATGAGGAAACCCTACAGCAGTGGGTGTGTGGGATGTGAGGCAGAACGTAACAGGTGAAAATGAACTGTACTCTTTGATGTCTTTCATGTGTCCATGTTATTCCTTCACATCCACAGCACATACTTTTATGTTGGAAAATGAGACAGTTGATGACATTTCTCTTTTGGTTATTGTTTACCTATTCAGAGAGAGTATCCACTCCAGGGTGTACTGAAGACATGAGGGCAGACGTTGAGAACATCACTGTGTAACCCTTTTGCACAAGAAACAAGATCTGTAAATTGGCCAAAGTATGGTTTGTGTTCAAACTAAGTTAATTTCCCATTACACCACACAAAAGATTATCAACCACACACAGTTCTCTTTTCCTCCACAATGCAGATAGCAACCAGGTGAGACAAAGAAAGAGAAAACAATGACAGAGCTGGAAAGAAGAAGCTTCTGTGAGAAGGTTGTTCAGTACAACTCAGTGCTAAAGATCAGATTGAAGAGGAGTTGGCGGTAGCTCCATTAGAGGGTTACATCCCACCATGGGAGAGGCATGAAAATGGTATGCTAATAAGTTAGCTTGTCTGTTGATCTTTTATTATTCTCACCTATGACTGTGGTGCGACTGTACAGTCATGGAAAATTATTAGACATCTTGTTCTTGTTAATTTTAATGCCTGGCCTCAACTAAAGGTACATTTGTTTGGACAATTATAATGATAACAAATAAAAATAGCTTCAAGAGAGTTTAATTTAAGAACTATGATTATTCATTTTCCATGGTTTCCTTCTTGATAATAACCAAAATTACTAAATTCTTACATCAATAGCTATGGCATTGTGTACCGCTAAAAACACTACTTTTAAGCATTCCGATGTTTTCTTTTCTGTTTGCTTTAAACACATGATACACACAAGAGTTAAGCTACTTGATTGCATAACCATTGTTTTTTGATGACTGCAGCCATGCCTTGGCATGCTCTCCTAATTAGCTTCTGGACATTGTTCTGGCTGTCACAGCAGCCCATTCCTGTTGGACAAATTCAAACAAATTCTTCTTTGTTTTTGGGGCTTGTGGTTCTCCATTTTGAGTTTGATGATTTCCACAGGTTTCTCAATTGGACTAAGATCTGGTGATTGAGCAGGCCAAGGCATGGTGCTAATGTTGTGGTTCTCCATCCAGCGCTTAACTGACCTTGCCAGTGGCAAGGGGCATTGTCTTGTTGGAAAAATCCAGTCATTCGGGAGGCAGGAAAGAGTTTTCCAGAATGATGGAAGAAGACTGTTTTCAAGGGTAGTCCTGTACTTGACCTGGTTCATTCGCCTTCACACATTGCATTTGCCTCTGTTCCACCTCCAGACTGAAACAAATTCCAGATCACAGACTGATCCACCCCATGTTTTACTGTAGGGCAAGACAGTTCTGGGTTGTAAAGCTTCCAGGCTTCCTCCTAACCAGTAAGTTGGCTGGAGGGCATCAATTCAAAATTGATTCATCACTGAAGAGAACCTTAGCCCAATCATCAACAGTCCAATCCTTGTATTCTTGAGCAAAGAGTAACCGGGCCTTCCTCTCTCTGCCTTTCATTGATGAAGGGCTTCTTAAGCGTGTTCCAGTGACTTCAAACCAGCTTCAATAAGTCGGTTTCGAACTGTTCTTAAGCTCGAGCAAGTCACATTTCTCGATTAGTGCCCACTTCATTTTTAAGGTCCCTGTGAGGTCTGACGAATGATTCCTGACACAGGAACGGATGAATGCACCGGTCATCTCGTGGGGTAGAAAGACGCTTTCCTGCCACGGCCAGGTAGCAATTTGGTAGTTATGTTATGTCTGTTTGTTTCTTTTTTTGTTGTAATGAACGGCTGTCTTGGAGATCTTCAGTTTCTTTCGCTACCTGTCTCTCACCATGCCAATTTCCAGCAGTGCCAAGATGGCTGTCTCTTTGTTGCTTCACATAATTCTTTGTTTCCAGGCATTATGTGAGAGCTGACAACTTGTGAGTTGTGCTACGGCTTGAATGTAAACAGGAAAATCCACTCTAGGCCTTTGCATGTGCAGTGCTGCTTGTGACATGAAATGGCCTCTTATATTAGTTCTTGGGAATCAATTAAGCTTAAGAATGTCAAATAGGACATAAAAGTATTATGTGACCAGCTGCATTTTTTGTTGTGTTCATTGTATTATACGCTTAGTGGTACCACATATTAGAAATGAACAAGAAATTGAAGAAACAAGGGTGGTCTAATAATTTTTCCCATGACTGTATAAGTTAGTGTTGTAAATTTTGGAACAGTTTTCACTCTTCAGATGGAACAATGGTTCCGAATTTCACTTATTTAAATTATTATTATTGTATTTTGTCAATGCTAAATTGAATTACAGTTTTAATACTCTTGTATTCTGGCCATAATATATTAGTGTCAGAAATAAGCATTATTCTGCCATAACATGTAAATATACCTTTGTCCCTTCTCCATTCTCTCCTCAATCTGAAGGCAACAACTTCATGTTGAAGAGGACTGTTTTTGACCAGGTGATGCTGGTGAAACGCTTGGAGGAGGAGCAGAGCATCCTGTTAAAGGATGTCTCAGCACGTCCTTACCTCCTGAAGGAAGTCAAAGAAGTGAGACACTCTCAGAGGACAGACTTTGGAGATTTCAAACCAACAGTATGTATGAGCTCTTCAAAGGAGAACTTTCCTCCACTCTGCAAACAGGTTTAGTCCTACATGTGTAGAACACCTTCATTTTTTTCATTGTTAGAAATCTTGCCATGTAAGTT
>JAQQSB010001058.1:0-27573 GCA_029721515.1 Synanceia verrucosa | reverse complement strand
TGGAACATTCTGAGGATTTACTGTGTGGCACTAAAACACTTTATAGAGCAGAGGAGCTGGACAGGCTCTCAGTGTCTTAATGTATGTAGGTGGAGGAGTTTAAAGCTGCTGATAAATGCCACTGTACTGTACTTATATAGAGCCTTTCTAGTCATCCAACCACTCAAAGTGTCTTACACTACATATCACATTTACTCCATTCACACAAACACACACACATTCATTTATTCAAATTCATTCATTCATGTTTCACATTCACATACCAATGTACAGCATTGGGAGTAATTTGGGTTAGGTATCTTGCTCAAAGGACACCACAGTACATGACTTATGGGGGGTTAATGCTAAAGCTGGGTTGAATGTATGAATGAGAATGAATTGTATGAAAAGAAATTTTGCAAATAAAAGCCTAAGCCAAACTGCTGAATGCTGGGTTGAATGTTTGAATGAGAATGAATTGTATGAATAGAAATTTTGAAAATAAAAGCCTAAGCCAAACTGCTGAATGCTGGGTTGAATGTATGAATGAGAATGAATTGTATGAATAGAAATTTTGAAAATAAAGCCTAAGCCAAAATGCTGAATGCTGGGTTGAATGTTTGAATGAGAAATGAATTGTATGAATAGAAACTTTGAAAATAAAAGCCTAAGCCAAACTGCAGAATGCTGGGTTGAATGTAGTAGTCTGAAGGTTAAGCAGAATGAATGTTGAAAAATTATAAATGTATAATTCATGAATTTGAATTTAAAAGCTGAATGGTGAAAAAATGTTTGAATTTTTTATTCAAAAGTTGAATGTTAAATGGGTGCCTGTTCCAGATCCATGTTGCAATCGAACGCACCGAAGCACGCACTACGTGCGTGCCTGAATTTGTTTCCTGTGAAGGCTCAATCAGAATTCGGGACTTTTATTTTGAAAGGACAGTCATAGACACAGCTTCCTGTGAGGAAACAGTTACCCCTCTGGAGTTTGACCTAATTCTGCTGGCCACCCCCGCATGACTTGGACCCCCCTTGGGCCTGGGCCCCCCCTTTAAAAAAGTCTAGACACGCCCCTGGTCTGTCTGTGTGTGAGTGATTGACAATGGCATCCACTCTGTATATAATTAGCATTGACCAATCAGAAGCCTGTATCACAGACATGGCCACTGCAGCCCAAGTGCCACACACACAGCTGGGCCGTTTCCATGGAGACGGCCCCTCCCTTCTCACTCCCTCTCCCTGCACCAGCCTCTGTCTCCTTCTGCCCCCTTAGGCTGCCATTCATTTGAACTGAGTCAGACCCTGCCAAACTCCTCTAAATAACTCCAAAACCGTGAGGAGTACAGCTTTGGGGTTTGGACCGTGGGCAGGAGTCGCGAGGGTCGCAGCGGTGTAAATTTCATGTCTCTAGCCCACTCAGAAGGCTGACAGCGGCAGGTTAAACACCAGAGGTTTCTCTGCTTCCTCACGCCTTTTCCTCTGAAAATTAACATTGCAGTCTATGGAGGGGATTTTTGAGGTGCCGCCTCTAATTAAGGGTCTGGAGCCAAAACTATAAACCTCACAGACATGAGACAAACATCGCTACGATCGGGACAAGATTTCCAACGTTTTGATGTAAAAATTATGTCCGTGGGATGTACGTAGCCCTCACAATCGCGATATAAAAATATTTTTTCAGACGCTCAGACACTGCTCTCCACTCTAGGTGTGTAGTTGTCCCACTCTAGTGCACGCAATAGACACCCATGTTAAAGGCTGATTTTTGAAGATTTCATGGTCTGACATAAGTCGAAATTGTGAATGAACTGTACATTTTTTGAATTGAAGATGAATTATGAATATGTAGCCAGGAAAATTTACTGTGTTTTGAAAGTGGAATGAAGTTTCTAAGTGAAAGTATGAAGGAGTTATGAAGGTTTGTTCGAGGCTGAAAATTTTTTAAATTTGAAGCTCTCCCCATTCATTTCCAATGGGAAAATTTTTTGAATTATTGTTAATAATTCTGAAATTATGAAGGTTATGGCTTAGAAAATACAAGCACAGATGTCCCGATGAAGACGCACGCGTTTTGAAGTTCGCTTGAAGTTTCTAGCTTGAAAACTGTGGGAGAAGAAGCGAGCCAGAAAAGTGAGCGGAAGAATAATAATAATAACTAGAAGAGCAATTGCTGAAGCAATTATGGTGTGAATGCCCGCAGCTGAAGCTACGCTGCTGAATGCTAATGCTGGGTTGAATGTATGAATGAGAATGAATTGTACGAATTGAAATTTTGAAAATGAAAGCTGAAGCCAAACTGCTGAATGCTGGGTTGAATTTTTGAATTAGAATGTATTGTATGAATAGAAATTTATAAAATAAAAAGCTGAAGCCAAACTGCTGAATGCTGGGTTGAATTTTTGAATGAGAATGAATTGTATGAATAGAAATTTTGAAAATAAAGCTGAAGCCAAACTGCTGAATGCTGGGTTGAATGTAGTAATATGAAGGTTAAATAGAATGAATGTTGAAAAATTATGAATGTATAATTAATGAATTTGAATTTAAAAGCTGAATGGTGAAATATATACATGGTGAAGTATATAATTAGCATTGACCAATCAGAAGCCTGTATCACAGACATGCTCACTGCAGCCCAAGTGCCACACACAGAGCTGGGCCAAGTTTCCATGGAGACGGCCCCTCCTTCTCACTCCCTCTCCCTGCACCAGCCTCTGTCCCCATAGACTGCCATTCATTTGAAATGAGTCAGACCCTGCCGAACTCCTCTGAATAACTCCCCAACCGTGAGGAGTACAGCTTTGGGGTTTGGACCGTGGGCGGCAGAAGCTCGCGAGGATCGCAGCGGTGTCATTTTTATGTCTCTAGCCCACTCAGAAGGCTGACAGCGGCAGGTTAAACACAAGAGGTTTCTCTGCTTCCTCACGCCTTTTCCTCTGAAAATTAACATTGCAGTCTATGGAGGGATTTCTGGAGGTGCCGCCCTAATTAAGGGTCTGGAGCCAAAACTATAAATCTCACAGGCATGTGACGCACATCGATACGACCGGGACGAAATTTCCAACGTTTTGATGTATAAATTATGTCAGTGGGGCGTACGTAGCCCTCGCGATCGCCGTTTCAAAATATTTTTTCAGCTGATGCAGAAGCTGCTCTCCACTCTAGGTGTGTAGTTCTCCCACTCTAGTGCACGCAATAGACACCCATGTTAAACTCTGCTTTCCATGGTCTGACATAAGGCGAAATACTGAATAAACTATACATTTTTTTAATAAATGATGAATTATGAAAATGTAGCCAGGAAAATTTGCTACGTTTTCCAAGTTGAATGGAGTTTCTAGGTGCAACTACGAGGGAGCTGTGAGTGTTTGTTCAGTGAGGTTAAATGACTGAAAAAGTCTGAAGCCCCATTCATTTCCTATGGGAAATTTTGAAATGGATTATGGTCCATAACTCTGAAATTATAAGGAATATCAAAATTCTGAATACAAGCACACCATTCCCGGCCGAGCCGGTCGTTTTGGCGCGGGAACGGCGTTTCTACGACCAACGGTGCGGGAGGAGTAGCGGTTCAAAGTTTTGAGTAGGGGGGTTTTAAATGTAATACTAGAAGAGCAATTGCTGAAGCAATTATGGTGTGAATGCCCGCAGCTGAAGCTACGCTGCTGAATGCTAATGCTGGGTTGAATGTATGAATGAGAATGAATTGTACGAATTGAAATTTTGAAAATGAAAGCTGAAGCCAAACTGCTGAATGCTGGGTTGAATTTTTGAATGAGAATGAATTGTATGAATAGAAATTTTGAAAATAAAAGCTGAAGCCAAACTGCTGAATGCTGGGTTGAATGTAGTAATATGAAGGTTAAATAGAATGAATGTTGAAAAATTATGAATGTATAATTAATGAATTTGAATTTAAAAGCTGAATGGTGAAATATATACATGGTGAAGTATATAATTAGCATTGACCAATCAGAAGCCTGTATCACAGGCATGCTCACTGCAGCCCAAGTGCCACACACACAGCTGGGTCGTTTCCATGGAGACGGCCCCTCCCTTCTCACTCCCTCTCCCTGCACCAGCCTCTGTCTCCTTCTGCCCCCTTAGGCTGCCATTCATTTGAACTGAGTCAGACCCTGCCAAACTCCTCTAAATAACTCCAAAACCGTGAGGAGTACAGCTTTGGGGTTTGGACCGTGGGCGGCAGGAGCTCGTGAGGGTCGCAGCGGTGTAAATTTCATGTCTCTAGCCCACTCAGAAGGCTGACAGCGGCAGGTTAAACACAAGAGGTTTTTCTGCTTCCTCACGCCTTTTCCTCTGAAAATTAACATTGCAGTCTATGGAGGGATTTCTGGAGGTGCCGCCCTAATTAAGGGTCTGGAGCCAAAACTATAAACCTCACAGACATGAGACACACATCGCTACGATCGGGACAAGATTTCCAACGTTTTGATGTAAAAATTATGTCCGTGGGATGTACGTGAGCCCTCACAATCGCGATTTAAAAATATTTTTTTCAGACGCTTCAGACACTGCTCTCCACTCTAGGTGTGTAGTTCTCCCACTCTAGTGCACGCAATAGACACCCATGTTAAAGGCTGATTTTTGAAGATTTCATGGTCTGACATAAGTCGAAATTGTGAATGAACTGTACATTTTTTGAATTGACAATGATTTGTGAATATGTCGCCAGGGAAATTTACTGCGTTTTGAAAGTTGAATGAAGTTTCTAAGTGAAAGTATGAAGGAGATATGAAGGTTTGTTCGAGGTTGAAAATTTTTGAAGTTTGAAGCTCTCCCCATTCATTTTCAATGGGAAAATTTTGATGAATTATGGTTAATAACTCGGAAATTATGAAAGTTATCAAAATTCTGAATACATCCGCACTATTCCCGATGAAGCCGCACGTTTTGAAGTTGGTTTGAAGTTTCTAGCTTGAAAACTGTGGGAGAAGAAGCGCCATGTGAAAAAGTGAGCGGAAGAAAAATAATAATAATAAAGGTAGGAGAACATAGGTGTGAATGCCTTGGGGCATTCACACCAACTAGAAGAGCAATTGCTGAAGCAATTGCGGGGTGTGAATGCCCGCAGCTGAAGCTACGCTGCTGAATGCTAATGCTGGGTTGAATGTATGAACGAGAATGAATTGTACGAATTGAAATTTTGAAAATGAAAGCTGAAGCCAAACTGCTGAATGCTGGGTTGAATGTTTGAATGAGAATGAATTGTATGAATTGAAATTTTGAAAATGAAAGCTGAAGCCAAACTGCTGAATGCTGGGTTGAATGTAGTAATATGAAGGTTAAGCAGAATGAATGTTGAAAAATTATGAATGTATAATCCATGAATTTGAATTTAAAAGCTGAATGGTGAAAATGTTTGAATTTTATTGAAAAGTTGAATGTTAAATGTGTGCCTGTCCCAGATCCATGTTGCAATCAAACACACCGAAGCACGACTCACGTAAGGCCTGACTTTGTTTCCTGTGAAGACTCAATCAGAATTCGGGACTTTTTATTTTGAAAGGACAGTGATAGACACAGCTTCCTGTGAGGAAACAGTTACCCCTCTGGAGTTTGACCTAATTCTGCTGGCCACCCCCTGCATGACTTGGAGCCCTTTGGGCCCGGGCCCCCTTTAAAAAGTCTAGACACGCCCTGGTCTGTCTGTGTGTGTGATTGATGATGTCATCCACTCTCTGTATCATGAGCATTGATCGATCAGAAGCCTGTATAAGCCCCAGGCAGGGTCACTTGAGGTCAACTGCCAAGAGCTGGGCCGTTTCCATGGAGACGGCCCCTCCCTTCTCACTCCCTCTCCCTGCACCAGCTTCTGTCCCCTTAGACTGCCATTCATTTGAACTGAGTCAGACCCTGCCGAACTCCTCTAAATAACTCCCCAACCGTAAGGCGTACGGCTTTGGGGTTTGGACCGGGGGCGGCAGGAGCTCGCGACGATCGCAGCGGTGTCAATTTTATGTCTCTAGCCCACTCAGAAGGCTGACAGCGGCAGGTTAAACACAAGAGGTTTCTCTGCTCCCTCACGCCTTTTCCTCTGAAAATTAACATTGCAGTCTATGGAGGGATTTCTGGAGATGCCGCCCTAATTAAGGGTCTGGAGCCAAAACTATAAAACTCACAGACACGAGAGACACATCGCTACGATCGGGACAAGATTTCCAACGTTTTGATGTAAAAATTATGTCCGTGGGGTGTACGTAGCCCTCACAATCGCGATTTAAATATATTTTTTTCAGACGCTTCAGACACTGCTCTCCACTCTAGGTGTGTAGTTCTCCCACTCTAGTGCACGCAATAGACACCCATGTTAAAGGCAGATTTTTGAAGATTTCATGGTCTGAGATATGCTGAAATTGTGAATGAACCGTACATTTTTTGAATAGACAATGATTTATGAATATGTAGCCAGGGAAATTCACTGCGTTTTGAAAGTTGAATGAAGTTTCTAAGTCAAAGTATGAAGGAGTTATGAAGGTTTGTTCGAGGTTGAAAATTTTTTAAATTTGAAGCTCTCCCCATTCATTTCCAATGGGAAAAATTTTTGAATTATTGTTAATAACTCGGAAATTATGAAGGTTATGGCTTAGAAAAATACAAGCAATAATGTCCCGATGAAGACGCACGTTTTGAAGTTCGTTTGAAGTTTCTAGCTTGAAAACTGTGGGAGAAGAAGCGTGCCAAAAAACGAGGTAGAAGAAAAATAATAATAATAAAGGTAGGAGAACATAGGTGTGAATGCTTTGGGCATTCACACCAATAACTAGAAGAGCAATTGCTGAAGCAATTGCGGGGTGTGAATGCCCGCAGCTGAAGCTACGCTGCTGAATGCTGCTGAATGCTGCTGAATGCTGGGTTGAATGTATGAATGAGAATGAATTGTATGAATAGAAACTTTGAAAATAAAAGCCTAAGCCAAACTGCTGAATACTGGGTTGAATGTTTGAATGAGAATGAATTGTATGAATTGAAATTTTGAAAATGAAAGCTGAAGCCAAACTGCTGAATGCTGGGTTGAATGTTTGAATGAGAATGAATTGTATGAATTGAAATTTTGAAAATAAAAGCTGAAGCCAAACTGCTGAATGCTGGGTTGAATGTTTGAATGAGAATGAATTGTATGAATAGAAATTTTGAAAATAAAAGCTGAAGCCAAACTGCTGAATGCTGGGTTGAATGTAGTAGTATGACGGTTAAGTAGAATGAATGTTGAAAATTATGAATGTATAATTCATGAATTTGAATCTAAAAAGCTGAATGGTGAAAATGTTTGAATTTTATTCAAAAGTTGAATGTTAAATGTGTGCCTGTTCGAGATCCATGTTGCAATCAAACACACGGCACGCACTCACGTGCGTGCCTGACTTTGTTTCCTGTGAAGACTCAATCAGAATTCGGGACTTTTATTTTGAAAGGACAGTCATAGACACAGCTTCCTGTGAGAAACAGTTACCCCTCTGGAGTTTGACCTAATTCTGCTGGCCACCCCTGCATGACTTGGGCCCCCTTGGGCCCGGGCCACCCTTTAAAAAGTCTAGACACGCCCTGGTCTGTCTGTGTGTGAGTGATTGACAATGGCATCCACTCTGTATGTAATTAGCATTGACCAATCAGAAGCCTGTATCACAGGCATGCCCACTGCAGCCCAAGTGCCACACACAGAGCTGGGCCGTTTCCATGGAGACGGCCCCTCCCTTCTCACTCCCTCTCCTTGCACCAGCCTCTGTCTCCCTCTGCCCCCTTAGGCTGCCATTCATTTGAACTGAGTCAGACCCTGCCAAACTCCTCTAAATAACTCCAAAACCGTGAGGAGTACAGCTTTGGGGTTTGGACCGTGGGCGGCAGGAGCTCATGATGATCGCAGCGGTGTAAATTTCATGTCTCTAGCCCACTCAGAAGGCTGACAGCGGCAGGTTAAACACAAGAGGTTTTTCTGCTTCCTCACGCCTTTTCCTCTGAAAATTAACATTGCAGTCTATGGAGGGATTTCTGGAGGTGCCGCCCTAATTAAGGGTCTGGAGCCAAAACTATAAACCTCACAGACATGAGACAAACATCGCTACGATCGGGACAAGATTTCCAACGTTTTGATGAAAAAATTATGTCCGTGGGGTGTACGTAGCCCTCACAATCGCGATTTAAAAATATTTTTTTCAGACGCTTCAGACACTGCTCTCCACTCTAGGTGTGTAGTTCTCCCACTCTAGTGCACGCAATAGACACCCATGTTAAAGGCTGATTTTTGAAGATTTCATGGTCTGACATAAGTCGAAATTGTGAATGAACTGTACATTTTTGAATAGACGATGATTTATGAATATGTAGCCAGGGAAATTCACTGCGCTTTGAAAGTCGAATGAAGTTTCTAAGTGAAAGTATGAAGGAGTTATGAAGGTTTGTTCGCTGAAGGAAAATGTTTGAAAATGTCTGAATCTGAAGCTCTCCCCATTCATTTCCAATGGGAAAATTTTTTGAATTATTGTTAATAACTCGGAAATTATGAAGGTTATGGTTATGAAAAGTAATAGCACACCATTCCCGATGAAGGCGCACGTTTTGAAGTTCGTTTGAAGTTTCTAGCTTGAAAACTGTGGGAGAAGAAGCGCGGCGAAAAAGTGGGGGGAAGAATAATAATAACTAGACAAAAAATTCCTGAAGAAATTTTAATATGTGCCTGCACACATGACGCCGGGCCATGTAGGCCCAGCCTGATGCATGCTGACCCTCTCCTGCACGGCACGCACCACGCATGCGTGCCTGTCCCAGGTTCCTGTTGCAAACAAACACACCTTGTTTCCTGTGAAGATCAAATCAGAGTTCGGGGCTTTTATTTTGAAAGGACAGTCATGGCCACAGCTTCCCGTGAGGAAAAAAGTTACCCCTCTGAAGTTGGGGGCTTTTATTTTGAAAAAACAGACTTTTATTTTGAAGGAAACAGCCTGAGCTTCCTGTCTGTGTGTGTGATCAATGATGTCACCCACTCTCTGTATCATCAGCATTGACCTATGCATCATATCACAGACAGGGTCCCTTCAGTTCAAATACCACACACACACAGCTGCTCTGTCACACTGTGCTTCTGATTATGAGCTGACCTGTCGAATCACCTCTCGTATAAAAAAAACTATAAGCAGTAGAGCTTAGATTTTTGCATGTGAATGATGCTGTGGTGATGGAGGTTCATGCATATCACCTAATTCTGCTGGCCACCCCTGCATGGCTTCAACACCCCATGGGGCACCCCTATGGAAAAGTCTAGGCGCGCCCTGGTCTGTCCCCACACTGGCTCTCACTGACTGCCATTGATTTCAAGCTGAGTCAGACCCCGCCGAACTCCTCTCAATAACTCCCCAACCGTGAAGGCGTACAGCTTTGGGGTTTGGACCGTAGGTGGCAGGAGCTATGCAGGATCGCAGCGATGTAAATTTTATGTCTCTAGCCCACTCAGAAGCCCGTCAGCGGCAGGTTAAACACAAGAGGTTTTCCTGCTTTCTCACGCCTTTTCCTTTGAAAATTAACATTGGGCCCAATGGAGAGATTTTTGGAGGTGCTGCCCTAATTAAGGGTCTGGAGCCAAAATCATAAATCTCAGAGACACAAGAGACACATCGCTACGACCCGTGTGAAATTTCCAACGTTTTGCTGTAAAAATTATGTCCAGTGGAGTGAAGGTAGCCCTCACAATCGCGATTTAAAAATATTTTTTTCAGACGATTCTGAAACTGCTCTCCACTCTAGGTGTGTAGTTCTCCCACTCTAGTGCACGCAATAGACACCCATGTTAAAGGCTGATTTTTGAAGATTTCATGGTCTGGAAAAAGTTGAAATGCTGAAGAAACTATACATTTTTTTAATTGAAGATGAATTATGAATATGTTGCCAGGAAAATTTGCTGCGTTTTGAAAGTTAAATGGAGTTTCTAGGTGAAAGCATGAGGGAGCTGTGACTGTTTGTTCGATGAAGAAAAAAATTTGAAATCCGACCCTTTCCCCATTCATTCCTATGGGACTTTTTTCGGCGGTTTTTGGGGTCTAGCGTCGCCATGGTAACACTTTTGACGGAGAAAAGTAATAGCAGCCGTGGCACGATCGAGACGCACGTTTTGATATATGTCATGCCTGGGTGCACCTTACGGTACGACCCGCATTAATTGCCGAAGGTGCGTCTATAATAAAAATAATAACTAGACTAAAATTCCTGAAGAAATTTTAATATGTGCCTGCACACATGACGCCGGGCCCACGCGACGCCGGGCCATGTAGGCCCAGCCTGATGCATGCTGACCCTCTCCTGCACCGAAGCACGCACTTCGTGCGTGCCTGTCCCAGGTTCGTGTTGAAAACAAACACACCTTGTTTCCTGTGACACTTAAATCAGAGTTTGGGGCTTTTACTGTGAAAGGATAGTCATCTCCACAGCTTCCTGTGAGGAAAAAAGTTACCCCTCCGAAGTTGGGGGCTTTTATTTTGAAAAAACAGACTTTTATTTTGAAGGAAACAGCCTGAGCTTCCTGTCTGTGTGTGTGAATCAATGATGTCACCCACTCTCTGTATCATCAGCATTGACCTATGCATCATATCACAGACAGGGTCCCTTCAGTTCAAATACCACACACACACAGCTGCTCTGTCACACTGTGCTTCTGATTATGAGCTGACCTGTCTAATCACCTCGTATATAAAAACTATAAGGAGTAGAGCTTAGATTTTTGTATGTGAATGATGCTGTGGTGATGGAGGATCATGCATATCACCTAATTCTGCTGGCCACCCCTGCATGGCTTCAACACCCCATGGGGCACCCCTATGGAAAAGTCTAGGCGCGCCCCTGGTCTGTCCCCCACACTGGCTCTCACTGACTGCCATTGATTTCAAGCTGAGTCAGACCCTGCCGAACTCCTCTAAATAACTCCCCAACCGTAAGGCGTACAGCTTTGGGGTTTGGACCGTAGGCGGCAGGAGCTCGCGAGGATCGCAGCGATGTAAATTTTATGTCTCTAGCCCACTCAGAAGGCCGACAGCGGCAGGTTAAACACAAGAGGTTTTCCTGCTTTCTCACGCCTTTTCCTCTGAAAATTAACATTGGGCCCAATGGAGAGATTTTTGGAGGTGCTGCCCTAATTAAGGGTCTGGAGCCAAAATCATAAATCTCAGAGACATAAGAGACACATCGCTACGACCGGGACGAAATTTCCAACGTTTTGATGTAAAAATTATGTCGGTGGAGTGAACGTAGCCCTCACAATCGCGATTTAAAAAAAAAAAATCTGACGATTCTGAAACTGCTCTCCACTCTAGGTGTGTAGTTGTGTCACTCTAGTGCACGCAATAGACACCCATGTTAAGCCCTGATTTTTGAAGATTTCATGGTCTGGAAAAAGTTGAAATGCTGAAGAAACTATACATTTTTTTAATTGAGGATGAATTATGAATATGTTGCCAGGAAAATTTGCTGCGTTTTGAGGGTTGAATGGAGTTTCTAGGTGAAAGTATGAGGGAGTTGTAACTGTTTGTTCACCAAAGAAAAAAATTTGAATTCCGACCCTTTCCCCATTCATTCCTATGGGACATTTTTCGGCGGTTTTTGGGGTCTAGCGTCGCCATGGTAACGGCTTTGACGAAGAAAAGTAATAGCACTCATGGCACGATCGAGACGCACGTTTTGATATATCATATACCTGGGTGCACCTTACGGTACGACCCGCATTAATTGCCGAAAATGTGTCTATAATAAAAATAATAACTAGACAAAAAATTCCTGAAGAAATTTTAATATGTGCCTGCACACATGACGCCGGACCCACGCGACGCCGGGCCATGTAGGCCCAGCCTGATGCATGCTGACCCTCTCCTGCACCGAAGCACGCACTTCGTGCGTGCATGTCCCAGGTTCGTGTTGAAAACAAACACTCCGAAGCACGCACTACGTGCGTGCCTGTCCCAGGTTCCTGTTGCAAACAAACACACCTTGTTTCCTGTGAAGATCAAATCAGAGTTCGGGGCTTTTATTTTGAAAGGACAGTCATCTCCACAGCTTCCTGTGAGGAAAAAAGTTACCCCTCCGAAGTTTGGGGCTTTTATTTTGAAAAAACAGACTTTTATTTTGAAGGAAACAGCCTGACCTTCCTGTCTGTGTGTGTGAATCAATGATGTCACCCACTCTCTGTATCATCAGCACTGACCTATGTATCATATCACAGACAGGGTCCCTTCAGTTCAAATACCACACACACACACAGCTGCTCTGTCACACTATGCTTCTGATTATGAGCTGACCTGTCGAATCACCTCTCGTATAAAAAAAACTATAAGCAGTAGAGCTTAGATTTTTGCATGTGAATGATGCTATGGTGATGGAGGATCATGCATATCACCTAATTCTGCTGGCCACCCCTGCATGGCTTCAACACCCCATGGGGCACCCCTATGGAAAAGTCTAGGCGCGCCCCTGGTCTGTCCCCCACACTGGCTCTCACTGAATGCCATTGATTTCAAGCTGAGTCAGACCCTTCCGAACTCCTCTAAATAACTCCCCAACCGTAAGGCGTACAGCTTTGGGGTTTGGACCGTAGGCGGCAGGAGCTCGCGAGGATCGCAGCGATGTAAATTTTATGTCTCTAGCCCACTCAGAAGCCCGTCAGCGGCAGGTTAAACACAAGAGGTTTTCCTGCTTTCTCACGCCTTTTCCTCTGAAAATTAACATTGGGCCCAATGGAGAGATTTTTGGAGGTGCCGCCCTAATTAAGGGTCTGGAGCCAAAACCATAAATCTCAGAGACATAAGAGACACATCGCTACGACCGGGACGAAATTTCCAACGTTTTGCTGTAAAAATTATGTCGGTGGAGTGAACGTAGCCCTCACAATCGCGATTTGAAAAAAAAAAAATCAGACGATTCTGAAACTGCTCTCCACTCTAGGTGTGTAGTTGTGTCACTCTAGTGCACGCAATAGACACCCATGTTAAGCTCTGATTTTGAAGATTTCATGGTCTGGAAAAAGTTGAAATGCTGAAGAAACTATACATTTTTTAAATGAAGATGAATTATGAATATGTTGCCAGGAAAATTTGCTGCGTTTTGAAGGTTGAATGGAATTTCTAGGTGAAAGTATGAGGGAGCTGTGACTGTTTGTTCACTGAAGAAAAAATTGAATTCGACCCTTTCCCCATTCATTCCTATGGGACATTTTTCGGTGGTTTTTGGGGTCTAGCGTCGCCATGGTAACAGTTTTGACGGAGAAAAGTAATAGCCATGGTGGCACGATCGAGACGCACGATTTGATATATCTCATGCCTGGGTGCACCTTACGGTACGACCCGCATTAATTGCCGAAGAATGTCTATAATAATAAAAAAAATAAACTCTCGTCCAGAATACTAATAAGCGCGTTGCTGGCTAAAATACAGTGTTTTTATGATGTTTGGATGGATTTTTTTGGGATTTTTTGGGTTATTTTATAATTTTACATCATATATGTGTGTTTTGGACCTACTACAAGCATTCATGGCAGGCTTCGCCTGCCATGAATGCTAAGACACTTGGGGAACCCCCCCAAAAGGAATAGTAATATGTGCCGCCGTGCTCGCAAGGCTGGCTTCGCCAGCCTTGCTCGACGGCAGGCACATAATAATAAAAAAGAAACCCTCGTCCTGGATACTAATAAGCGCGTTGCTGGCCAATACACACTCACTGTATGTTTTGGGATGGATTTTGGGGGATTTTTATCATTTTTCATCAATTATGTATGTTTTTGCACCTACTCCATGCATTCATGGCAGGCTTCGCCTGCCATGAATGCTAAGACACTTGAGGAACCCCCCCAAAAGCAATAGTAATATGTGCCGCCGTGCTGCATAAGGCTGGCTTCGCCCGCCTTGCTCGACGGCAGGCACATAATAATAGGAAAAAAAAATAAACCCTCGTCCTGAATACTAATAAGCGCGTTGCTGGCTTAAAACACAGCGTTTTTATGATTTTGGATGGATTTTTGGGTATTTTTGGTATTTTTATCATTTTACATCATATATGTGTGTTTGGACCTACATAAGCATTCATGGCAGGCTTCGCTGCCATGAATGCTAAGACACTTGGGGAATCCCCCAAAAGCAATAGTAATATGTCGCCGCTGCATAAGGCTGGCTTCGCCAGCCTTGCTCCGACGGCAGGCACATAATAAAGGTTGGAGAACATAGGTGTGAATGCTTTGGGCATTCACACCAATAAAGGTAGGAGAACATAGGTGTGAATGCTTGGGCATTCACACCAACTAGAAGAGCAATTGCTGAAGCAATTATGGGTGTGAATGCCCGCAGCTGAAGCTACGCTGCTGAATGCTGCTGAATGCTGGGTTGAATGTTTGAATGAGAATGAATGGTATGAATTGAAATTTTGAAAATAAAAGCTGAAGCCAAACTGCTGAATGCTGGGTTGAATGTTTGAATGAGAATGAATTGTATGAATAGAAATTTTGAAAATGAAAGCTGAAGCCAAACTGCTGAATGCTGGGTTGAATGTTTGAATGAGAATGAATTGTATGAATAGAAATTTTGAAAATGAAAGCTGAAGCCAAACTGCTGAATGCTGGGTTGAATGTAGTAGTATGAAGGTTAAGCAGAATGAATGTTGAAAAATTATGAATGTATAATTCATGAATTTCAATTTAAAAAGCTGAATGGTGAAAATGTTTGAATTTTATTCAAAAGTTGAATGTAAATGTGTGCCTGTCCCAGATCCATGTTGCAATCGAACACACGAAGCACACGTAGTGCGTGCGTACCTGACTTTGTTTCCTGTGAAGACTCAATCAGAATTCTGGACTTTTATTTTGAAAGGACAGTCATAGACACAGCTTCCTGTGAGGAAACAGTTACCCCTCTGGAGTTTGACCTAATTCTGCTGGCCACCCCTGCATGACTTGGGCCCCCCTTGGGCCCGGGCCCCCCCTTTAAAAAAAGTCTAGACACGCCCCTGGTCTGTCTGTCTGTGTGTGTGTGATTGATGATGTCATCCACTCTCGGTATCATGAGCATTGATCGATCAGAAGCCTGTATAAGCCCCAGGCAGGGTCACTTGAGGTCAACTGCCAAGAGCTGGGCCGTTTCCATGGAGACGGCCCCTCCCTCTCACTCCCTCTCCCTGCGCCAGCTTCTGTCCCCTTTTAGACTGCCATTCATTTGAACTGAGTCAGACCCTGCCGAACTCCTCTAAATAACTCCAAAACCGTGAGGAGTACAGCTTTGGGGTTTGGACCGTGGGCGGCAGGAGCTCGCGACGATCGCAGCGATGTAAATTTTATGTCTCTAGCCCACTCAGAAGGCTGACAGCGGCAGGTTAAACACAAGAGGTTTCTCTGCTCCCTCACGCCTTTTCCTCTGAAAATTAACATTGCAGTCTATGGAGGGATTTCTGGAGGTGCCGCCTTAATTAAGGGTCTGGAGCCAAAACTATAAAACTCACAGACACGAGAGACACATCGCTACGATCGGGACAAGATTTCCAACGTTTTGATGTAAAAATTATGTCCGTGGGGTGTACGTAGCCCTCACAATCGCGATTTAAATATATTTTTTTCAGACGCTTCAGACACTGCTCTCCACTCTAGGTGTGTAGTTCTCCCACTCTAGTGCACGCAATAGACACCCATGTTAAAGGCAGATTTTTGAAGATTTCATGGTCTGAGATATGCTGAAATTGTGAATGAACCGTACATTTTTTGAATAGACAATGATTTATGAATATGTAGCCAGGGAAATTCACTGCGTTTTGAAAGTTGAATGAAGTTTCTAAGTCAAAGTATGAAGGAGTTATGAAGGTTTGTTCGAGGTTGAAAATTTTTTAAATTTGAAGCTCTCCCCATTCATTTCCAATGGGAAAAATTTTTGAATTATTGTTAATAACTCGGAAATTATGAAGGTTATGGCTTAGAAAAATACAAGCAATAATGTCCCGATGAAGACGCACGTTTTGAAGTTCGTTTGAAGTTTCTAGCTTGAAAACTGTGGGAGAAGAAGCGTGCCAAAAAACGAGGTAGAAGAAAAATAATAATAATAAAGGTAGGAGAACATAGGTGTGAATGCTTTGGGCATTCACACCAATAATAATAAAGGACACAGAAGAACATAGGTTGTGAATGCTTCGCATTCACACCCAACTAGAAGAGCAATTGCTGAAGCAATTGCGGGTGTGAATGCCCGCAGCTGAAGCTACGCTGCCGAATGCTAATGCTGGGTTGAATGTATGAATGAGAATGAATTGTACGAATTGAAATTTTGAAAATGAAAGCTGAAGCCAAACTGCTGAATGCTGGGTTGAATGTTTGAATGAGAATGAATTGTATGAATTGAAACTTTGAAAATGAAAGCTGAAGCCAAACTGCTGAATGCTGGGTTGAATGTTTGAAGGAGAATGAATTGTATGAATAGAAACTTTGAAAATAAAAGCCTAAGCCAAACTGCTGAATGCTGGGTTGAATGTAGTAGTATGAAGGTTAAGCAGAATGAATGTTGAAAAATTATGAATGTATAATCCATGAATTTGAATGTAAAAGCTGAATGGTGAAAATGTTTGAATTTAACAATGCTATGTTGAGGGAGATGCATGCATATCATATAACTCTGCTGGCCACCCCTGACTGACTTGGGCCCCCCTCGGGCCAGGGCCACCCCTATCAAAAAGTCTAGACGCACCCCTGGTCAGTCTGTATATGAATGATTGATTATGGCATCCACTCTCTTTATCATGAGCATTGACCAATCAGAAGCCTGTATCACAGACATGCTCACTGCAGCCCAAGTGCCACACACAGAGCTGGGCCGTTTCCATGGAGACGGCCCCTCCCTTCTCACTCCCTCTCCCTGCGCCAGCCTCTGTCCCCATAGACTGCCATTCATTTGAACTGAGTCAGACCCTGCCAAACTCCTCTAAATAACTCCACAACCGTAAGGAGTACAGCTTTGGGGTTTAGACCGTGGGCGGCAGGAGCTCGCGAGGATCGCAGCGGTGTAAATTTCATGTCTCTAGCCCACTCAGAAGGCTGACAGCGGCAGGTTAAACACGAGAGGTTTCTCTGCTTCCTCACGCCTTTTCCTCTGAAATTTAACATTGCAGTCTATGGAGGGATTCTTGGAGGTGCCGCCCTAATTAAGGGTCTGGAGCCAAAACTATAAACCTCACAGGCACGTGAGGCACATCAATACGACCGGGACGAAATTTCCAACGTTTTGATGTATAAATTATGTCAGTGGGGCGTACGTAGCCCTCGCAATCGCGATTTAAAAATATTTTTTTCAGACGCTTCAGACACTGCTCTCCACTCTAGGTGTGTAGTTCTCCCACTCTAGTGCACGCAATAGACACCCATGTTAAAGGCTGATTTTTGAAGATTTCATGGTCTGACATAAGTCGAAATTGTGAATGAACTGTACATTTTTTGAATTGAAGATGAATTATGAATATGTAGCCAGGAAAATTTACTGCGTTTTGAAAGTTGAATGAAGTTTCTAAGTGAAAGTATGAAGGAGTTATGAAGGTTTGTTCGCTGAAGGAAAATGTTTGAAAATCTCTGGATTTGAAGCTCTCCCCATTCATTTCCAATGGGAAATTTTTGATGAATTATTGTTAATAACTCGGAGATTATGAAAGTTATCAAAATTCTGAATACATCCGCACTATTCTGATGAAGCCGCATCGCTTTTGAAGTTGGTTTGAAGTTTCTAGCTTGAAAACTGTGGGAGAAGAAGCGCGAAAAAGTGAGCGGAAGAAAAATAAGAATAAAGGTAGGATAACATAGGTGTGAATGCCTTGGGGCATTCACACTAACTAGAAGAGCAATTGCTGAAGCAATTAAGCGGGTGTGAATGCCCGCAGCTGAAGCTACGCTGCTGAATGCTAATGCTGGGTTGAATGTATGAATGAGAATGAATTGTACTAATTGAAATTTTGAAAATGAAAGCTGAAGCCAAACTGCTGAATGCTGGGTTGAATGTTTGAATGAGAATGAATTGTATGAATAGAAACTTTGAAAATAAAAGCCTAAGCAAACTGCTAAATGCTGGGTTGAATGTAGTAGTATGAAGGTTAAGCAGAATGAATGTTGAAAATTATGAATGTATAATCCATGAATTTGAATTTAAAAGCTGAATGGTGAAATATATACATGGTGAAGTATATAATTAGCACTGACCAATCAGAAGCCTGTATCACAGACATGCTCACTGCAGCCCAAGTGCCACACACAGAGCTGGGCCGTTTCCATGGAGACGGCCCTCCCTTCCTCACTCCCTCTCCCTGCCCCAGCCTCTGTCCCCATAGACTGCCATTCATTTGAACTGAGTCAGACCCTGCCAAACTCCTCTAAATAACTCCACAACCGTAAGGGAGTACAGCTTTGGGGTTTGGACCGTGGGCGGCAGGAGCTCATGACGATCGCAGCGATGTAAATTTTATGTCTCTAGTCCACTCAGAAGGCTGACAGCGGCAGGTTAAACACGAGAGGTTTTTCTGCTCTCTCACGCCTTTTCCTCTGAAATTTAACATTGCAGTCTATGGAGGGATTCTTGGAGGTGCCGCCCTAATTAAGGGTCTGGAGCCAAAACTATAAATCTCACAGGCATGTGAGGCACATCAATACGACCGGGACGAAATTTCCAACGTTTTGATGTATAAATTATGTCGGTGGGGCGTACGTAGCCCTCGCAATCACCGTTTCAAAATATTTTTTCAGCTGATGCAGAAGCTGCTCTCCACTCTAGGTGTGTAGTTCTCCGACTCTAGTGCACGCAATAGACACCCATGTTAAACTCTGCTTTCCATGGTCTGACATAAGGCAAAATGCTGAATAAACTATACATTTTTTTAATAAATGATGAATGATGAAAATGTAGCCAGGAAAATTTGCTGCGTTTTACAAGTTGAATGGAGTGTCTAGATGCAACTACGAGGGAGCTGTGAGTGTTTGTTCACTGAGGTTAAATGACTGAGAAACTCTGAAGTCCTGAGCCAGCCCCATTCATTTCCTATGGGAAATTTTGAGATGGATTATGGTCCATAACTCGGAAATTATAAGGAATATCAAAATTCTGAATACAAGCACACCATTCCCGGCCGAGCCGGTCGTTTTGGCGCGGGAACGGCGTTTCTACGACCAACGGTGCGGGAGGAGTAGCGGTTCAAAGTTTTGAGTAGGGGGTTTTAAATGTAATATTAGAAGAGCAATTGCTGAAGCAATTATGGGTGTGAATGCCCGCAGCTGAAGCTACGCTGCTGAATGCTAATGCTGGGTTGAATGTATGAATGAGAATGAATTGTACGAATAGAAATTTTGAAAATGAAAGCTGAAGCCAAACTGCTGAATGCTGGGTTGAATGTTTGAATGAGAATGAATTGTATGAATAGAAACTTTGAAAATAAAAGCCTAAGCAAACTGCTGAACGCTGGGTTGAATGTAGTAGTATGAAGGTTAAGCAGAATGAATGTTGAAAAATTATGAATGTATAATCCATGAATTTGAATGTAAAAGCTGAACGGTGAAAATGTTTGAATTTAACAATGCTATGTTGAGGGAGATGCATGCATATCATATAACTCTGCTGGCCACCCCTGACTGACTTGGGCCCCCTCGGCCAGGGCCACCCCTATGAAAAAGTCTAGACGCACCCCTGGTCAGTCTGTATATGAATGATTGATTATGGCATCCACTCTCTTTATCATGAGCATTGACCAATCAGAAGCCTGTATCACAGGCATGCTCACTGCAGCCCAAGTGCCACACACAGAGCTGGGCCGTTTCCATGGAGACGGCCCCTCCCTTCTCACTCCCTCTCCCTGCACCAGCTTCTGTCCCCATAGACTGCCATTCATTTGAACTGAGTCAGACCCTGCCAAACTCCTCTAAATAACTCCACAACCGTGAGGAGTACTGCTTTTGGGTTTGGACCGTGGGCGGCAGGAGCTCCCGAGGATCGCAGCGGTCTAAATTTCATGTCTCTAGCCCACTCAGAAGGCTGAGAGCGGCAGGTTAAACACGAGAGGTTTCTCTGCTTCCTCACGCCTTTTCCTCTGAAATTTAACATTGCAGTCTATGGAGGGATTTCTGGAGGTGCCGCCATAATTAAGGGTCTGGAGCCAAAACTATAAACCTCACAAGCACGTGAGGCACATCAGTACGACCGGGACGAAATTTCCAACGTTTTGATGTATAAATTATGTCGGTGGGGCGTAGGTAGCCCTAGCAATCGCCGTTTCAAAATATTTTTTCAGCTGATGCAGAAGCTGCTCTCCACTCTAGGTGTGTAGTTCTCCCACTCTAGTGCACGCAATAGACACCCATGTTAAACTCTGCTTTCCATGGTCTGAAAGAAAGTGAAATGCTGAATAAACTATACATTTTTTTAATAAATGATGAATTATGAAAATGTAGCCAGGAAAATTTCCTGCATTTTCCAAGTTGAATGGAGTTTCTAGGCCCAACTACGAGGAAGCTGTGAGTGTTTGTTCAGTGAGGTTAAATGACTGAAAAAGTTTGAAGCCCCATTCATTTCCTATGGGAAATTTTGAAATGGATTATGGTCCATAACTCGGAAATTATGAGGAATATCAAAATTCTGAATACAAGCACACCATTCCGGGCCGAGCCGGTCGTTTTGGCTGGAACGGGCGCTTTCTACGACCAACGGTGCGGGAGGAGTAGCGGTTCAAAGTTTTGAGTAGGGGGGTTTTAAATGTAATACTAGAAGAGCAATTGCTGAAGCAATTGCGGGGTGTGAATGCCCGCAGCTGAAGCTACGCTGCTGAATGCTAATGCTGGGTTGAATGTATGAATGAGAATGAATTGTATGAATAGAAATTTTGAAAATAAAAGCTGAAGCCAAACTGCTGAATGCTGGGTTGAATGTTTGAGTGAGAATGAATTGTATGAATAGAAATTTTGAAAATAAAAGCCTAAGCCAAACTGCTGAATGCTGGGTTGAATGTTTGAGTGAGAATGATTTGTATGAATAGAAATTTTGAAAATAAAAGCTGAAGCCAAACAGCTGAATGCTGGGTTGAATGTAGTAGTATGAAGGTTAAGCAGAATGAATGTTGAAAAATTATGAATGTATAATCCATGAATTTGAATTTAAAAGCTGAATGGTGAAATATATACATGGTGAAGTATATAATTAGCATTGACCAATCAGAAGCCTGTATCACAGGCATGGCCACTGCAGCCCAAGTGCCACACACACAGCTGGGTCAAGTTTCCATGGAGACGGCCCCTCCCTTCTCACTCCCTCTCCCTGCACCAGCCTCTGTCTCCTTCTGCCCCCTTAGGCTGCCATTCATTTGAACTGAGTCAGACCCTGCCAAACTCCTCTAAATAACTCCAAAACCGTGAGGAGTACAGCTTTGGGGTTTGGACCGTGGCGGCAGGAGCTCCCGAGGATCGCAGCGGTGTAAATTTCATGTCTCTAGCTCCACTCAGAAGGCTGACAGCAGCAGGTTAAACACAAGAGGTTTTTCTGCTTCCTCACGCCTTTTTCCTCTGAAATTTAACATTGCAGTCTATGGAGGGATTTCTGGAGGTGCCGCCATAATTAAGGGTCTGGAGCCAAAACTATAAACCTCACAGACACGAGAGACACATCGCTACGATCGGGACAAGATTTCCAACGTTTTGATGTAAAAATTATGTCCGTGGGGTGTACGTAGCCCTCACAATCGCGATTTAAATATATTTTTTTCAGACGCTTCAGACACTGCTCTCCACTCTAGGTGTGTAGTTCTCCCACTCTAGTGCACGCAATAGACACCCATGTTAAAGGCTGATTTTTGAAGATTTCATGGTCTGAGATATGATGAAATTGTGAATGAACCGTACATTTTTTGAATAGACGATGATTTATGAATATGTAGCCAGGGAAATTCACTGCGTTTTGAAAGTTGAATGAAGTTTCTAAGTGAAAGTATGAAGGAGTTATGAAGGTTTGTTCGCTGAAGGAAAATGGTGGAAAATGTCTGAATCTGAAGCTCTCCCCATTCATTTCCAATGGGAAAATTTTTTGAATTATTGTTAATAACTCGGAAATTATGAAGGTTATGGTTATGAAAAGTAATAGCACACCATTCCCGATGAAGGCACGCTTTGAAGTTCGCTTGAAGTTTCTAGCTTGAAAACTGTGGGAGAAGAAGCATGAAAAAGTGGGGGAAGAATAATAATAACTAGACAAAAATTCCTGAAGAAATTTTAATATGTGCCTGCACACATGACGCCGGGCCCACGACGCCTGGGGCCATGTAGGCCCAGCCTGATGCATGCTGACCCTCTCCTGCATCGAAGCACGCACTGCGGCGTGCCTGTCCCAGGTTCGTGTTGAAAACAAACACGCCGAAGCACGCACTACGTGCGTGCCTGTCCCAGGTTGGTGTTGCAAACAAACACACCTTGTTTCCTGTGAAGCTTAAATCAGAGTTTGGGGCTTTTACTTTGAAAGGATAGTCATCTCCACAGCTTCCTGTGAGGAAAAAAGTTACCCCTCCGAAGTTTGGGGCTTTTATTTTGAAAAAACAGACTTTTATTTTGAAGGAAACAGCCTGAGCTTCCTGTCTGTGTGTGTGAATCAATGATGTCACCCACTCTCTGTATCATCAGCACTGACCTATGCATCATATCACAGACAGGGTCCCTTCAGTTCAAATACCACACACACACAGCTGCTCTGTCACACTATGCCTCTGATTATGAGCTGACCTGTCGAATCACCTCTCGTTTAAAAAAAAACTATAAGCAGTAGAGCTTAGATTTTTGCATGTGAATGATGCTGTGGTGATGGAGGTTCATTCATATCACCTAATTCTGCTGGCCACCCCTGCATGGCTTCAACACCCCATGGGGCACCCCTATGGAAAAGTCTAGGCGCGCCCCTGGTCTGTCCCCCACACTGGCTCTCACTGACTGCCATTGATTTCAAGCTGAGTCAGACCCTTCCGAACTCCTCTAAATAACTCCCCAACCGTAAGGCGTACAGCTTTGGGGTTTGGACCGTAGGTGGCAGGAGCTTGCGAGGATCGCAACGGTGTAAATTTTATGTCTCTAGCCCACTCAGAAGCCCGTCAGTGGCAGGTTAAACACAAGAGGTTTCCCTGCTTTCTCACGCCTTTTCCTCTGAAAATTAACATTGGGCCCAATGGAGAGATTTTTGGAGGTGCTGCCCTAATTAAGGGTCTGGAGCCAAAACCATAAATCTCAGAGACATAAGAGACACATTGCTACGACCGGGACGAAATTTCCAACGTTTTGCTGTAAAACTATGTCGGTGGAGTGAACGTGGCCCTCACAATCGCAATTTAAAAATATTTTTTTCAGACGATTCTGAAACTGCTCTCCACTCTAGGTGTGTAGTTCTCCCACTCTAGTGCACGCAATAGACACCCATGTTAAAGGCTGATTTTTGAAGATTTCATGGTCTGGAAAAACTTGAAATGCTGAAGAAACTATACATTTTTTTAATTGAAGATGAATTATGAATATGTTGCCAGGAAAATTTGCTGCGTTTTGAAAGTTGAATGGAGTTTCTAGGTGAAAGCATGAGGGAGCTGTGACTGTTTGTTCGATGAAGAAAAAAATTTGAAATCCGACCCTTTCCCCATTCATTCCTATGGGACTTTTTTCGGTGGTTTTTGGGGTCTAGCGTCGCCATGGTAACGGCTTTGACGGAGAAAAGTAATAGCCATCGTGGCACGATCGAGACGCACGATTTGATATATCTCATGCCTGGGTGCACCTTACGGTACGACCCGCATTAATTGCCGAAGAATGCGTCTATAATAATAATAATAAAAAAAAAGAAACCCTCGTCCTGGATACTAATAAGCTGTTGCTGGCTTAAAACACAGTGTTTTTTATGAGGGTTGGAGGGATTTTGTGGGTCTTTGTTGGTATTTTTTATCATTTTACATCATATATGTGTGGTTTGGACCTACTACAAGCATTTATGGCAGGCTTCGCCTGCCATAAATGCTAAGACACTTGGGGCCTCCCCCCCAAAAGGAATAGTAATATGTGCCGCCTTGCGAGCACGGCAGGCACATAATAAAGGTAGGAGAACATAGGTGTGAATGCTTTGGGCATTCACACCAACTAGAAGAGCAATTGCTGAAGCAATTGCGGGGTGTGAATGCCCGCAGCTGAAGCTACGCTGCCGAATGCTAATGCTGGGTTGAACGT
This sequence comes from Synanceia verrucosa, assembly GCA_029721515.1. NCBI lineage: Eukaryota > Metazoa > Chordata > Actinopteri > Perciformes > Synanceiidae > Synanceia > Synanceia verrucosa. The sequence continues at coordinate 3,371 of JAQQSB010001058.1, read as the reverse complement.
ATGAATGAGAATGAATTGTATGAATTGAAATTTTGAAAATGAAAGCTGAAGCCAAACTGCTGAATGCTGGGTTGAATGTTTGAAGGAGAATGAATTGTATGAATTGAAATTTTGAAAATGAAAGCTGAAGCCAAACTGCTGAATGCTGGGTTGAATGTTTGAAGGAGAATGAATTGTATGAATTGAAATTTTGAAAATGAAAGCTGAAGCCAAACTGCTGAATGCTGGGTTGAATGTAGTAATATGAAGGTTAAGCAGAACGAATGTTGAAAAAATTATGAATGTATAATCCATGAAATTGAATGTAAAAGCTGAATGGTGAAAATGTTTGAATTTAACGATGCTATGTTGAGGGAGGTGCATGCATATCATATAACTCTGCTGGCCACCCCTGACTGACTTGGGCCCCCCTCGGGCCAGGGCCACCCCTATGAAAAAGTCTTGACGCACTCTGGTCAGTCTGTATATGAATGATTGATTATGGCATCCACTGTCTTTATCATGAGCATTGACCAATCAGAAGCCTGTATCACAGACATGCTCACTACAGCCCAAGTGCCACACACAGAGCTGGGCCAAGTTTCCATGGAGAGCGGCCCCTCCCTTCTCACTCCTCTCCCTGCGCCAGCCTCTGTCCCCATAGACTGCCATTCATTTGAAATGAGTCAGACCCTGCCGAACTCCTCTGAATAACTCCCCAACCGTGAGGAGTACAGCTTTGGGGTTTGGACCGTGGGCAGCAGCAGCCCACAGGGTCGCAGGGTCTCAAATTTTATGTCTCTAGCCCACTCAGAAGGCTGACAGCGGCAGGTTAAACACGAGAGGTTTCTCTGCTTCCTCACGCCTTTTCCTCTGAAATTTAACATTGCAGTCTATGGAGGGATTTCTGGAGGTGCCGCCTAATTAAGAGTCTGGAGCCAAAACTATAAATCTCACAGGCATGTGAGGCACATCGATACGACCGGGACGAAATTTCCAACGTTTTGATGTATAAATTATGTCGGTGGGGCGTACGTAGCCCTCACAATCGCCGTTTCAAAATATTTTTTCAGCTGATGCAGAAGCTGCTCTCCACTCTAGGTGTGTAGTTCTCCCACTCTAGTGCATTAATAGACACCCATGTTAAACTCTGCTTTCCATGGTCTGACATAAGGCAAAAATGCTGAATAAACTATACATTTTTTTAATGAATGATGAATTATGAAAATGTAGCCAGGAAAATTTGCTGCGTTTTCCAAGTTGAATGGAGTTTCTAGGTGCAACTATGAGGGAGCTGTGAGTGTTTGTTCACTGAGGTTAAATGACTGAAAAAGTCTGAAGCCCCATTCATTTCCTATGGGAAATTTTGAAATGGATTATGGTCCATAACTCTGAAATTATAAGGAATATCAAAATTCTGAATACAAGCACACCATTCCCGGCCGAGCCGGTCGTTTTGGCGCGGGAACAGCGTTTCTAAAATCCATCAACGGTGCGGGAGGAGTAGCGGTTCAAAGTTTTGAGTAGGGGGGTTTTAAATGTAATACTAGAAGAGCAATTGCTGAAGCAATTGCGGGGTGTGAATGCCCGCAGCTGAAGCTACGCTGCTGAATGCTAATGCTGGGTTGAATGTATGAATGAGAATGAATTGTATGAATAGAAACTTTGAAAATGAAAGCCTAAGCCAAACTGCTGAATGCTGGGTTGAATGTTTGAATGAGAATGAATTGTATGAATTGAAACTTTGAAAATGAAAGCTGAAGCCAAACTGCTGAACGCTGGGTTGAATGTTTGAAGGAGAATGAATTGTATGAATAGAAATTTTGAAAATGAAAGCCTAAGCAAACTGCTGAATGCTGGGTTGAATGTGTAGTAGTATGAAGGTTAAGCAGAATGAATGTTGAAAAATTATGAATGTATAATCCATGAATTTGAATTTAAAAGCTGAATGGTGAAATATATACATGGTGAAGTATATAATTAGCACTGACCAATCAGAAGCCTGTATCACAGGCATGCTCACTGCAGCCCAAGTGCCACACACACAGCTGGGCCGTTTCCATGGAGACGGCCCCTCCCTTCTCACTCCCTCTCCCTGCACCAGCCTCTGTCCCCATAGACTGCCATTCATTTGAACTGAGTCAGACCCTGCCGAACTCCTCTAAATAACTCCAAAACCGTGAAGGAGTACAGCTTTGGGGTTTGGACCGTGGGCGGCAGGAGCTTGCAGCGATCGCAGCGATGTAAATTTTATGTCTCTAGCCCACTCAGAAGGCTGACAGCGGCAGGTTAAACACAAGAGGTTTTTCTGCTTCCTCACGCCTTTTCCTCTGAAATTTAACATTGCAGTCTATGGAGGGATTCTTGGAGGTGCCGCCTTAATTAAGGGTCTGGAGCCAAAACTATAAACCTCAGAGACACGAGAGACACATCACTACGACCGGGACGAAATTTCCAACGTTTTGATGTATAAATTATGCCGGTGGGGCGTACGTAGCCCTCGCAATGGCCGTTTCAAAATATTTTTTCAGCTGATGCAGTAGCTGCTCTCCACTCTAGGTGTGTAGTTCTCCCACTCTAGTGCACGCAATAGACACCAATGTTAAACTCTGCTTTCCATGGTCTGACATAAGGTGAAATGCTGAATAAACGATACATTTTTTTAATAAATGATGAATTATGAAAATGTAGCCAGGAAAATTTGCTGCGTTTTCCAAGTTGAATGGAGTTTCTAGGCCCAACTACGAGGAAGCTGTGAGTGTTTGTTCAGTGAGGTTAAATGACTGAAAAAGTCTGAAGCCCCATTCATTTCCTATGGGAAATTTTGAAATGGATTATGGTCCATAACTCGAAATTATAAGGAATATCAAAATTCTGAATACAAGCACACTCATTCCCGGCCGAGCTGTCGTTTTTGGCGCTGAACGGGCGCTTTCTACGACCAACGGTGCGGGAGGAGAAGCGGTTCAAAGTTTTGAGTAGGGGGTTTTAAATGTAATATTAGAAGAGCAATTGCTGAAGCAATTGCGGGTGTGAATGCCCGCAGCTGAAGCTACGCTGCCAATGCTAATGCTGGGTTGAATGTATGAATGAGAATGAATTGTACGAATTGAAATTTTGAAAATGAAAGCTGAAGCCAAACTGCTGAATGCTGGGTTGAATGTAGTAGTATGAAGGTTAAGCAGAATGAGTGTTGAAAAATTATGAATGTATAATTCATGAATTTGAATTTAAAAGCTGAATGGTGAAAATGTTTGAATTTTATTCAAAAGTTGAATGTAAATGTGTGCCTGTCCCAGATCCATGTTGCAATCGAACACACCGAAGCACGCGCTATGTGCGTGCCTGACTTTCTGTTCCTGTGAAGACTCAATCAGAATTCTGGACTTTTA
>JAQQSB010001057.1:0-27841 GCA_029721515.1 Synanceia verrucosa | reverse complement strand
AACCTGCTCAAAAATCTTTTAATTTCATTTAGTAATTATGGTGGGGATATTTACACAGAACATAGTAAAAGGTTTTTATGTAAATTTTTATCCTTTTTTGGGAAAAGAAAGAGGAAGAGGAGTTTTTAAAACTGAAAGAAACCAATGTCTTCTTCTATCTCCTCACAAATAATTAAATCAGAAAATAGTTTTTCCCCCTGTTTTTATCAGCATATTAAGGCTAATTGCTTCACTTTCCGGGGGGTGCATTTACAGGGCTGCACAACCCCATCATAAAAATTTTAGGGCGAGGGGTCCCGTAGCACGGAGTGGGATGAGGGATTACGAGACGGAGAAGTACAGCATGGAAAAATTAGACCCCCCTTGTTTTTTTCAATTTCTTGTTAATTTTAATGCCTGGCTCAACTAAAGGTACATTTGTTTGGACAATTAACATGATAACAAAAAATAGTTAGAGTTTAATTTAAGAACTAAGGATTATTCATTTTCCTTTTTTTTGATAAAACCAAAATTATTTAAATTTTACATCAATAGCGATGGATTGTACCCCCAAAAAACACTATTTTTAACATTCCATGTTTTTTTCTGTTTGTTTTAAAACACATGATACACACAAGATTTAAATACTTATTGCAAAACCCATTTTTTTTGATGACTGCACCCGGGGCCTTGGCATGCTCCCCCCAGCTTGACATTGTTCTGCTGTCCAGCAGCCCATTCCTGTTGGACAAATTCAAACAAATTTTCTTGTTTTTGGGCTTTGGTTCCATTTTGAGTTTGATGTTTTTCCACGGGTTTTTAAATTGATTAAGATCTGGTGATTGAGCAGGCCAAGGCATGGGTAATGTTGTGGTTCTCCATCCAGGCAACTGACCTTGCCGGGGGAAAGGGGGCATTGTTTTGTTGGAAAATCCATATTCGAGGCAGGAAAGAGTTTTTCCCGCTGATGGAAGAAGACTGTTTTCAAGGGAGTCCTGTACTTGACCTGGGTTTATTCGGGCCCACACAATTTCATTTGCCCTGTTCCACTAGACTGAAAAAACCCCAAACATGACTGACCACCCCCCTGTTTTACTGAGGGGGAAGAAATTGGGGGAAACCCCAGGCTTCCTCCTAACCAGTAAGTTGGCTGGGGGGGCACAATTCAAAATTGATTCATCACTGAAGAGAACTTACCCCAACATCAAAGTCCAACCTTGTGGTCTGGGGAGCAAAGAAAACCCGGGGCCTTTCCCTCTCCCTTTTCATTGATGAAGGGTTTTTTTGCGTTCGGGACTTCAACCAGCTTCAACAAGCGGTTTCAACTTCCTTCCCGAGCAAGTCAATTTCTCGACAGTGCCCACTCTTTTTTAAGGTCCCGAGGTCTAAAGGGACCCCAACAGGAACAAAAAACATCATTTTGGGGGAAAGACGCTTCCTGCCAGGGAGAAATTTGGGGCCATTTTCAGCTTGTTTTTTTTTTGGGAAGAAGGGGCTTTTTGGGAGATCTTGGGTTTTTTTCGCACCTGTCTCCCTCATCCCAAATTTCCAGCAGTGCCAAGATGGCTGTTTGTTGTTTCACAAAATTTTGTTTTAGGCATTATGTGAGAGCTGACAACTTCTGAGTTGTGCTACATGTTTCTGTTCACATATGAAATACACTCACTTAAAATGGTGTTGTGCTTCACAAACCTGTAAAACAGTATGAAGGAACAGAGACGGAGACGAGACGTGAGTTTCTCTTCAGCTTCCTGAATACAATGAGAGCAAGAGCGCCTGCCTCCCTGTATTCCTGCACCGCTGAAGCTATGCCACTGTCTCATACTGCCCCTACTGTTATGGAAACACATAGCAACTTCACATTCCCACAATAATACCTGTGACTGTGTTCTAAATGTGCAAATCCATGGCTGAAAATTAAATCAATAAGAAAAATAATAAAAAAGAAAAATCAATACCCCACATGTGATCTCACTAGTGGATGTCACAATAACATTCTTCATTATGTTATTGTGGCGACGTGGTTACAAAAAAAGGTTTCCAAGTCTTTGCATGAAAGGGATCTGAACAATGGAACTATCGCTTCATAGCAGCCAAGATAGAAAGAAAAGTGTTCTGGAGAATGTGGGCATGATCCCACTACCGCTCACATGCTAGCGAGCAGCTCTCTACCATTTGAGCTAATTCCTGTGCTAAGAGTACTCCCATGTGGCTCCATGTAGATCATCTCATCCCATACTTTTCCAGACTCTTGAAGGTCTCCTGGATCAGGCGTCTACTGTAATTCATCAGATACAGTAGATGAGGTGGCTGAGATCAATTATGCTGTGCAAGTTCAAATCACATCCTTGTTGCAGAAAAGCTTGCTTTACTCTGCCAAGTTGTCGTGGTTGGAGATGATGAGCTGCCAAACATTGTGCTCCACACAAGTTTACATGGTTGCCTCTATGCACTGCTAATCTGTTGTCCTGCTGGACTGCTAATTCAAGATTCAAGAGTCTTTATTGTCATTATGCACACATAACAAAATTTTGGAGAGTCTCTCCGCTTAAAGGCACACATGAATAAAGAAATAACAATAAAGATATTGAAAGATACAGAATAGAAAATATTAAACAATCTATATATTCCTGATTCTCTCAGTAATCTGCACATTCTGAGTAATGTCACTGATGACCTCATACTAATCCATATGTTAATATAAATAGAACACATTATATTATGTCATTCTTTTTCTATGCTAATGAAATTTTCCACTCTTATAATAGATGCATTATAAGGATGTCATTCTCTTTCTGTGAGAAGAGAGAAGGAAGGAGTGTTCTACTCCTGAATATCTGCTGTGGAGGCAAAGGTCACAGGGTTCAATCCCCACCTGTGGCAAGGATGGCTAAAAGTGTCAGGTAAGGTAAGGTAAAGGTAAACAGTGACAAGGAAGGCAGAACAAGATATGTCTTCATAAAATAGTGGTGTAAAAGAGATGTGAATTGCATAAACAGCCCCAAGTGAAGTGAGGTGGAGACTTGTCCAGGTGTACCCTGCCTGCCTGCCCTAACACAGCAGGGAAAGGCTCCAGCCCCCCAATGACCCTAAGGAGGATAAGCGGTAGATAATGGATGGATGGAAAAGTTCAATGACACTGCTGCCGAAATCCCCCTCGGTGGGGCCCCTCCCTTATAGTTTCACAGCAGGGGCTGCATTTGCTGAAGACAAGGCCTACAAAACAGCAGTTGTAGACATTTTTGCACATGACTGTCTCTTTCAATGTCAGGAAGTTAATTTTATGTTTTTACACTTTGTGCACTTTTCTGTGTGTGTTGGTAGTTCAAATTGAAACACTGCTGTCAGTTTTACTTTTTCTTATGTCCTTATTTGATTATCTTTTTTAATAAAGCTATTTTTTTTTTTTTTTGCTTTGGAGGCAGCCATTTGTCCTGTTATGGCAGAAAGCAATTCATTTTCTTTGAGGGGAGCATGCTGCTTCTCCTTCAAAGGCCCAACTATAAAGTTTGTTAAGATTTTGAAACTTCATTAGTGTAGCGCTATCTGTGGCAGAGTGTAGCTTGCTTCAAGTGTAGTGTGTAAACTTTGCTTGGTATAAGGATTATAATAGTAAAAGATATGATTGTTATCAATGTAGTGGTAATTCACAGGAAATTTGCAGTGGAAGTGTGTCGGCAAGTAGTTATACAGAGTGGTAGCATGCATTTGTTTATTTCGATTCAGTTCACTGTAATGTAAATGATCTAATATAAAAACAAAAACAATATACATACTTAAGTGTAAAATAAACACAATTTAAGAAAAACATGCATCAGGGAGAACAATCACCTCTGCAGCTTCACACTGACAGACTGGACAGGCTGCGGCGGACCAAAGCAGAACGCCGACAGGCAGATACATCAACGCCATCGGGTAAATAGCGAGCCCGACTTTCACACTGGAAGTCGATCTGATCCGAGCTGATAAACTCCTCGGTCGCTGACCAGCGCCAAAATGTGCTGATTCGACTCCTTTCTGCCAGTGCATGGGGGTTTTCCATGCAGTGTGAAAGGAGCTTTAGAGGCCTCAGCAGTTCAGAACGCTGGCTGACTTTTTCCCTTGAAGCTTTTATAGAGCTCTGCCTTGCTATACAGTTTCACTTCCCTCTCTGGGTGTCGCTTCTCAGGTCAGCTGTCATCAGTTCTTCTTCTTCACTGGCTGATATTCAGTGCTGGATGTCTCTGGACGATACCTCAGACTTAGAAATGTTAATATATACCTACTAGAGACATCACCAACCAAATAAGGAGATAAGACCCTTCCTGTCCCAGCCCCACATTCTTTTCACTCTGTGTGTTTCCTGTTCTTTTGTCAGAGACCATGTGTCCTCAGGTTGTAATTAAACTAAATCTACCTAGTTATGTGCACAAAGCATTTAAAATATTAACAGAATGAAATGATAAAACACATCATAATTAGTAAAAGTGCAAGTGTATCTGATTGCATAACAAGATCACACAAACATTATCCTTCACATCTCAACAGAGCTTATCTTATCATGCCTGCATGTGTTCTCCTCCTGGGGGATGGTACAACCCTCAATAGAGATTCAACTCAAGCCTGCAGCTTTTCAAACTTACTCTATTAATTATACAGCTACAACCTAGCTAAATGTCTATACCATTTTTCTTAACAATTCTCATACATACGCTATGCGTAAACTAGCCGCTATCTTACTAAGCAAAACTAGTATAGCATATCAATGAGCATAAAATAATGAACTTAACTCTTCTCATTTCCTGAGACATCTCCCCAGGAAATCCATCTGATATTATGTGGCACCTAAGTGCTTAAGGCTTAAGTTTTATGACTGGCAGAATAAACAGATAAGACCAGTTCCTCCTCTCTGACCCGAGGAACTCCAGGACATACACCAGGAGGAGGAGTTTTATTACCCCCACATTCCTGCTTTAATCCTGCCAGACACATCCAAAGCTTAATGTGGCCTCTTCCTTTCTCCCTGCCTGGAACAGAACATTATATGAAGATTTGGGGCGGCAGTAGCTCAGTCTGTAGTGACTTGGGCGGGGAATCGGAGGGTCGCCAGTTCAAGTCCAGGTTGGACCAAAATGTGGAGAGTGGACTGGTAGCTGGAGAGGTGCCAGTTCCTCCTCCTGAGCACTGCCGAGGTGCTCCTTGAGCAAGGCAATCAACCCCCAACTGCTCGGGGCGCCTGGATAAGGGGCATGTTTTGTTTCATAACTTGTGTGTAATGTGCAACTGAAAATATACCAACAGAGTGAAAATGTAATTTCCTCATTGAGGGATCAATAAAGGAATTCTTCTTCTTCTAATGGTTAACTATGCTTTCATTCCTCAGCTACTGTCATATAAGTATCACTGTTACAATGTCAAACATCAGTCTCCACACAGATCCTCCTGCTTCCTCTGCTCTTTTTCCAGGATCAATGTGACACATGTTACACTGAGTTTAGAATAATTGTACATACACAGCTATGCATAGACTGTTGTAAAACACCTTCCTACATGCTCTGATATCATGGTTCATCTGTGTTGGTTAATTTGTTGATTAATTTCAATTCAGTTGGTCAAGTTTTGTTCTGTGGTTTCCTACTATAGGTTGCTTGGTGTCGTTTTACAGCTGAGAGAGGGAGCTTTCACATAGAGAAACTTTAATAAAGTAAAACACAGCAGTATTAACATGAAATAAGTTAAAAGAATATCATCTCAGTTAACTTGGTGGATGGGGGGAGGGACCCAGTGGTCACACCCCCACTGGACCTTCAACAAAATCATAAAAAGCCTCAGCTGGTCTGAGGCTCTCTCTACTCTTCTTCAGTCCTTCAGTCAGTCAAGTTCTGGTCTCATCCTCTCCACTGCATTCTCTGTTCTCCCTCTCCCACATGCTGGGAGGGGGAGGAAAACAATGATGACCCAGAGACAGAGACATGCTGTCCCACCACAGGCCCAGTGCCCTCATGGCATGAAGAACAACCTCTCCAGAACCTTCCAACTCTGCATCCTGCCTCAAGACCATCTTGTCTCCTCTCTGCTCCTTTGCCCTGAAAATGTGAGCCAGCTCCTCTGCAAGGGGGCACAGAGACTCTGCTGTGAAGAGGAGCGACAGACAGAGAGAGACTGAGATGGAGCCATGTCAACCAGAGATGTTCAGAGCTGCCCAGAGATGTCCAAAAGAGTCACTGGTGATGAAGTGAGTCCAGCAGAGATCCAGCAGATCCAGACAGAACCTGCAGCCACTCTCACTCCCATCCATCCAGGAAACGGTGATATACTGTGATATACATCTTACAGATATTAAAGAGTTTGATGATTAGACGCTAAATTAAAATGGCCTGGAATTTAGGGCTTAATCCAGCAAACTTAATAATATTTAGTAAGATATCAGTAAAACACTAAACCAATTCTGAATAGTAGATTACTCACAATCTTCTCTGATGCCTCTCAAACTCTCAACTGCTGAACGCCACCAAACCTAAAAACCAAATTTTGGTAACAGCCTACTTTCTTAATTTGGTCTAGATAACCACCACTGAATTTAATCTGGTCACATTGAATTAATTAATCAGATATTCATCCTTGAACTTTGCCTTTGTTTAATCATTCTTTCATTTATATGTCACAGTGAGTCAATGTCATGTATCTTCCATCAATCTTCCTTTATTCTAGTTTTTATTTTCTGTTTTATTATTTTTGTTAGTAGTCTGGTCATTTAGTTTGTCAAACTAATCATTTATTATGCAGGTTATTTTCTGTGACAGCAATAGTCTGGTTGTAGTTTGTCAAATAAACATCTCATTTATAAAGAACTTGCTTATTTGATTTGTGTGTGTATATAAAGTTATTGAATCACTGTACACTAGGTTCAAGAACTCTGTAGCACCCTGAGATTAAGAGACTCTATTAATTAATGTCACCCACAAGTTTTCCCTGTTTTAGCAAAACTGGGTGGCGCCCACTGATAATTTCTACTATTAAAGTAGTAATTTTTGGTTTATGATCAATAACTTAAATCTATTGTTCATAAATACATAATTTGATATTAATTAATGATTGACTAATCTGCTCTACATTATTTATGCTACAATGTAGTGAAATAGTTTCTGTTGGTAGTTTAGTCATGTAGTTTGTCAAATAAACATCTAGTTTGATAAAGAAGTTGGTTATTTGATTTGTGTGTGTCTATAAAGCAATTGAATCACTGGACACAGGTCCAAGAATCTCAAGAGCTGCCTTAGGTTGGGCAGACCCTATCATATCAAATCTGCAAGTTTTCCCTGTTTCCACAAAACTGGATGGTGTTTGTGTGAATCAATAACTTAAGAGTTATTGATTATAAATACTGATGTTATACAAATTAATGACTGATTATTCATGTGCTACAGGGAGCTGCCTTTGTGCCTCAGTGATCCCTGTCAGCTTCTTTTCTGTGCACTCATCAGCCTGTCTGCCTCCACTGACTAGTTGTTCACTGCTCTTGTAGTCATTTCTGCAGTATTGAGCTGTCCTCTGCAGGGAGCTTACTGACCCTACAAAAAATAAGAAATAAGTCAAGGCTGCATTGTGTTAACATTTATTTGAGTTTGCATGCAAAGTGTAATTGTACTCTCATTCCATGTCAGCTGGTTGGACTAGCTACCCTTCCTGTTAGCGCATGCCCGCCATGGTAGTGGAGGTTTGACTGAGCAGAGTTATAAAGTGCTTCAGAAGTACTTATTTGTGCTGAAAGAAATTTGATTCTGGTTCTGATTGTCCCACCGAGGAGACGATACACTCCACTCTTTGTAAGACTGCAGCTGTCTTACAGGGACAAGTTTCCTTCTCCATACTGGTTGTGAGACTGAACAAAGCTCACCTGAATTGTGAAGGTCATTCTGGAGAGGCTGACTAACTACGCCACCCCTGCTCCACCCACTCCTGGTCCACCTACTCCTGATCCAACTACTCATGATCCACCCACTCCTGCTCCACCCACTCCTGGTCCACCTACTTACTCCACCTACTCATGATCCACCTAATCCTGGCCCACCACTCATGCTCCACCCACTCATGATCCATCCACTCATGCTCCATGTACCCTGCTCCACCCACTCCTGCTCCACCTACCCTGATCCACCCACTCATGCTCCACCTACTCATGATCCACCCACTCATGCTCCATGTACCCTGCTCCACCCACTCCTGCTCCACCTACCCTGGTCCACCCACCATGCTCCACCTACCCTGGTCCACCCACTCATGCTCCATGTACCCTGCTGCTCCCACCCACTCATGCTCCACCTACTCCTGCTCCAGCACCCAGCTCATGCTCCACCTACCCTGGTCTCACTACAAACGAACTTGCATTCCATCTCGTGGCCAATTTTGGTGAACTGAGTTTGATGGTTGCAGTATTCAAACTCTTCCATGTGTGCATGGTAGCTCTGATACATAATTTAATAAAACTAACACTGAACTCTGGACATAGAATCCTGTCAAACAAACAATCACAACAATTTCTCACTAATACTTGTTTGATGATACTGAATAAAAATCACAACAATAATAAAATAATCATAATTTCTTACTACTAACTGTAAAATGATACTGAGTAAAGCTTTTGATTAAACTGGTATTTATAATACATCATTCAATCACAAACAACTGAATAGTTCAGAAATTTTTGACCTACCTCTTCCTGTCAGGCTCAATTGTCATAATCCACTTCTTCTACAAAAAAACCCAAAACAAAACAATTTAATTGATTGATTTGCTACAAAATAATCACATCTTCCCGTTCTCTGCTAATATGTATATTATAAATCAAACATGTCATCTCCTGCAGCAAAACTCATCCACCCATACAGATGTAGAATCCATTGACGCCTCTGAGAATTTGGACATAGTAATAAAAAGATTTGATCGAAGATTTATTCTCAGGTTATGCAAATAAAACCCAGAGTGCCACTCAAGTACTAAGAACTAATACAGTAACAACTAAAATATGCATTTCCTACTGAAAACGTGTGGGAATATTGTCAGCTGAAGCTACGCCTCGTTCATGCTGAATGCCGCTTAGCTTGGCTAATCCACAATATGCTGGGTTAAATGTTTTGGGAAGGTGAAGTAGAATAACTTTTGAAAAAAATATGAATGTATAATTTGTTTTCAATTTAAAAGTTAAATGTTGAAAATGTGTGAAATTAATGTAAAAAGTTGAATGTTGAAAATGTGTGTGATGTAGCATAAACTACACTTTTTAGATATTAAAGCTGCAATCCATGATAAAGCTGTTCCAGAAACACTTTTTGTTCTACTGGGTGAAATGCTCCTTCTACCCTGAGAGCAGTCAATACATGATGTGTTCAGAAAAAGGAAGGGAAAGAATCAGACCCTCTGTGGCAGCTACAGGACTGCAAAAACTCTGACCAATCAATCCGACACACTCAGAGCGAGATGAGAGAACCAATCATGTGTCATCCTGCCCATGTCCCTCCCTCCTCCCCCGCCAAGCTGCTGGAAATATCAAACACATGCTCCACCTGCAGAAATACAGAGATAGCAGGGAAATCCCTTCCTGTAGGGAACAATGTCAGAGAAAATGCAGCCAAAAAATAATAATTTCCAGTGTTACTTCTGACGACTCATCATGCCAAACAGACAAAGAGAAGAAAGAGGGAGGAAGAAAAGATCTCTGAAAGATGCAAAACTCTGGATAAAGCCAAGAGGACAAACCAGAGTGAACATCGGTGGAGACACTGAGACATCTGGAAGGGACTGAAAAGTGATGCAGAAGTTACTTTCGTCCTTGTTGGACAGGTAAACAATTATTTGTTTAGTTTAGGGAGGAGTTATTATTTTCATGAAATATGTAATGTTTACTAATTTAGCTACTGTTGTAGCCTGTGATTAGCCTGATGCCAATCGTTAGCTTCAGGTGTAAGCTGGTCGAGGTGTGGCTTGTTAGCTGAAGAGGTTATAGGATGGCGACATTTTGACCATATTGGTACAGTCATAATCATCACTGTCTGCATTATAAAAGATGACAAAATGACGTTGATATATTGGCTTTGAACGGGACGTTTTACAGCCGTGGTGATGTAGTATGAACAGCTCTTCCTCTCCCTGCTGAATGCTACTGCCTCAAGTTTAAAGGGGTGGAGCTTTGGACGGAGCACTGATGGGAGGAGAGTGTGGAGGTTAGGGGAGGCTGAGAGGAGAGTGCTACTTTCAAATCTTGCTATTCTTTTCAACTCATGAATTGTAGCTTTAATAAATGAATTATCAATTACCAATAATTAACAGAACTAATTTATCTATTAAGTTAATCAGCCGATTTGCTCTGTTGAATCAGGGAATCCATCTTCTTTTTATCAAAGGTTTAAGCTTATTTGATCGATCAGTCTGAGTATCATAAGATCATAAAACTCTGGAATCAGGAATTTGATGCATTTGTTTCATATATGTGTGTGTGTGTGTGTGTGTGAAAAGTGCTAAGGGAAGAAGTTAATTTTTTCTAGAGGTAATTCACTATTACTGTTAAAAATTAAGTGGATATTTTAGTTTGATTGACACCAACTCAAGAATCAGAAAAGTCCTAAGCTGCCCTACTTTGTGTGCAGGTTTTCCTGGTTCCAGGCAGGTCCAGAAGGCAGCTTAGTGGGCTCTGGTGCTTCTCGGATTCACAGTCCAGACTGGAGGTTAAGCCTGTCGGCAGGGTGGAACGAGCGAGCTGGGTTGTCGCTGATCAGCTGGCCTATTGGTCACCGGAGAGACTTCGGTCGCACATTGGCGGCGTATGGCTGGACGCTGACTGGCTTTCGTGGCAGATGGTGTTGTACAAATTATTCAGATAATACATTCATTAAATCTCGTTTGGCCAGAAGGGTATCATCTAACGTTAACTCCAAATAAAAGAAATGAAAACATTGAAATGAAAGCACTGTTGCTTTTTAGACTAAACTTGACTGATCAGATGTTAAAATTAACACGAGACATGACCAAATAACAGAGAGCAAGAATAAAAAAGAACTAATGAGACACAGATGAAGACCGAAAACGAAAGACAACAGCTAAAAGACAACTGAAGTCTGAGATTTTTGGTTTTCTATTATTCTTGAGAAGTGGTGGAATTGGGAGGAGTTAAACGGTCCTTCCTCTCTTTTCACTTTTAATTCATATGTAAGTGAATTGAATACAATCTACTTGTTAACTTATGAATCACATATTCACTTCCCAAAATAAAACAAATTATTACCTTAGTGTTAAGCACGTGATGAGATATTTGAGAATCACCAGTTTTCAGCAAATGTTATAAGCAGATTATTATCACATAACTTTAAGATGTAATGCATCTCATTATGTAGTTTACCAAACTAAACAAGATTAAACAGGATTAATTCAACCATGCTAACAAAGAAAAAACAATAGATTATAATTAGTTATTGACTTTAAACACAGCTTTGCATAAAGTTCACAGATGAAATATCAAAAGATTATATGGAAGATTTACCTTCATTGTCCACTAGATGGCAATGTGGCTCCATGATAGAATTTATCTTCAAACAACTCACTTGTAACTCAGTGACACATACTGCTTCAGGGGTCAAAAAAGGATCAAAATTCATCTTTTCATTTGAGGACTAATTTTTATCCAACTCATATCATGTTTAGATACTTAATAACCTTTTTATTTTACATTACATAGAGAACTTCATACACAAAATCTGAGTGTTTTCACATCTGTGAGACAGTTTTATGGCTTTCTTTCTTTTTTTTCTTCTCCATAAACACATCACAGATAAGAGCGATGGAGGTGTGGAGGTCACTGTGTGTGTGTGTGTGTGTGTGTGTGTGTGTGTGTGTGTGTGTGTGTGTGTGTGTTGAGTGATCATGCCAGAGATCAACCTCTGTTAAATCAAACTGAAGTCAGTAAGTGAAGCTGCTGGTCGTGGCTGTGCAGATCCCGATGACAAGAAAACAAAAGGGAGGATAAATGTGTTTATTGTGGAGCAAACTTGTCATTTGCACAGATTTTTTTGTCGAACCAACGATGCAGACATCAATCCCAACATGTCTTCATGCATCGTATAATCTGATGGAAGCTATTTTCAGCAGTCCAGTCCGCTTCTGCTAAATGAAAATTAAAATAAATGATAAATAAATGAATTTTACTTTTACTGTTTTAAACTGACTTGTTTGTCTCCATACAAACAATCCTGTCATTAAATGGTCTAATATTAATGTTTTTCTTAACTGGGAAAAGAGCAATCTTCGTGATCTCTCCATACAGGTACAGGAAAAGAGAGACAACAGAGGGTGACGACGATAACATTCGGGTAAGGGTGTGAGACCCTCCGATTGGATAGAGGACACACGAGGTACCACCTGAATCAGTGTGCAAAGCCTCCATATCCACTAGAACAGGAGTATCAAACTCCATTTCATCGGCGCCACATTAGCTGCTATGGTTATTATTGGTTTTTGGTAATGACTTTGAACTATCCATATATTTTAAGTATAACAAGGCTAAATGTTTCTGATATACAACTGTAGTGTTGAAAGCAGCAAGGTCACTATATAGACTCATTAATGTCTCACAGGTGGGATGTTAGTGAAGTTTATAAAAGACTGAAGATTGAATGCAGATATCAGTCCAGTTGGTCCTTCAGAATAAACTCTGTACATCGGGCTGGCTCATTGTCTTTCTACATGAAGCTAGTCAAGCATACACTGAGTATTTATTCTTATACATACGGTATGTCAAAATAAATGTCTCATGTTAATAAACACAGTTCTATCAACAGACAAAAACACCTAAGGGCTTTTATTTTGAAATTAAAGCAGGAAGTCTTGAGTAAAAATAACACTTAATGGATTGTTTTATCTGTGTCTGCTATTGTTGCTTGTTGTGTTGTTTTGCCATTATTGTATTTTGCAGACACACTGGAGGCAGGTGGAAATGAGACATCCAGGATACAGACAGCCAGTTTAACCAGTGTACCTCAAAAGGGGTCAGATTGATTTCAACTGGAAAAGAAGATGGCCCAGTGTTCAGCTGAAATGGAGGGACTGTTGTCCATCCCACCACCAGGATCTGACGACGAGCAATGATGTTAATAAAGGGGAGCCATCACTGAGACAACAAGTGTCTGCTGCACTCCCTGGTCAAGCTGAAGGTCCACTGCATCGGCTCCAACCAGGAGACTACGTGGTCATGAAAGACTTCAGAAGGAAAAGCTGGAAACACAGATGCTGGCAAGGCCCATTCCAGATCCTCCTCATGACACACACAGCAGTGAAGGTTGCAGAAAGAGCAACATGAATCTACGCTGGCCCCACTGCAAAAAGTACCAGCTCCAACTGACCCACCACCTGGAGATCCACAATATCAGGAGGAGGTAAAAGCGCTCCTGCTACATGTGACGTGTCAAGTCACCAACTGAACAGATGGTGAAAGTAAACGCCTGTTCCAACGAAACTATGATGCCAGAACAGCGGACAAAGAAATCTAAAGACATCTGCACCAGCATACAGTCAACTTTTCAACATTTTCATAAATATTCATGTGATTATAATGCCTTTATGATGATTCTAATGTCTGTTTATTCTGTGTTACGCGACCAGGTTCACTGCAAGCCCAGAATGGTGATCGTTCCCATGGAGACCACGGAGGTGTTTTCCCCTCATCTGACAATCGATGGGGTTTTTCTCCTCTGGGCTCTATGTGAGAGGGTCATTCAGGAATTTTTCCTAGAAAAGGGTTTTTGCCTGAATTTGCGGTGTAAATCCATTGATAGGTGTGACCTCTGAGAACAACTGAGATGCATTGAATCTGTTTGTTTTACAGCATGGACATTTGAGAATCATAAAGTTATAATGACTTATGGAGAGGCGCTGCCCGGCTGACCTGTATAGGCCCGGGAACAGGTTCTCACTCTGAGTCTTTTCTTTCACTTGTTTTATGATGATGATTGTTATCTGTACTGATTAATATACAGTAATGTAATATCACTTGTGTAATCTACCCGCTCTGTCTTTCTCAGCTTTGCTATAACCAGAGAGTTCTATTCTCGCAAGAACAAATGCATTTTTTTCTCTGTTACAGACATCTTAATGTTGTTTGATCTTAACAACCTGCAAAAGGTCCAATCTGATGTTTGATGCTTTCAGTGAACTTTGTATTTACTTAGTTGTTCCTGTAGGAACAAAAGGAGGGAATGTGATGGAATTTAGCAGAATGTGTCAGAAGCTGTTATGTCTGAACTCATGATGATGTCACTAGAAGTTATCTTGTTTAGAGAACAGTGTGTGTGCAGTATGCCTTTTCCTCACCATCAGGCCTGATAGACTTGTGGACTCTGTCTACATTAAAACATACAGCATGTTTGTTTCTCACTATGACGGGTATTGCTTTGTCAGCAGGAACTCACATACACATGTATGTATCAGAAGTGCATAAATATTGTTTTTCCTGACATTCTGTATGGGCATTCACCACAACGCCTGTGCTGTGTGTCTGAATTCTCGCTCTGCAGACAGATATTAAAAGCAACTCTTTGGGCAACTGAATCAGTGAAGTTATTTACCTGACTCGTGGTGGTTAAAGAACCCTGTGGAAATGAGACCATCCTGACAGAATATTTCCATTAACAGTTTTGTGTCACCAGGCTCCTTTCTTTTTAATCCTTGAAGAAAGACCCAGCCCACACAATTCAAACCCAACACGTGTATTTTATTTCTCTTTTTTCTTCTTTTCTGTGCATGATATTCTTAGACTTAGACTTCAACCTCCATATCTCATTTCTCTCATTCCTCTTATTTCTCTTATTTCTTTTTTACCATTAATATAATATTTATTGACTCACTTTAGACTAAACATCACCTGTCTCTACACCAGACATCAAGTTTTAGTTATAATCAATATGCACAATTCTACTGAAAAGGTTTGTTCTTACCTTTTGAGCTTTTCAGGAGCCTGTGATGTCTGGGTAGATGAAGGTAACGCTGTGATACCCGGACTCCTTTAACCTTTCAAGAAAAACACATTTGATTCATTTTTGTACTCAAAGCAGCTTTACTTTTTACCCTTCTTAAGTTCCCTTTAAGTTGTAAATAACTGATTTCTGCTAAATGTTCACTCAACATTGAAGATACTGCACACTATCTTCCCCCATATTTTCTCTTCATGGCTCCTGCCATAGGGCCAGCTGGTGCTTCAGACACTGTTTATTTCCATTGTACTGTCAGTGTTTTTGTTTTTCAGAGCTCTTATCTTTAATGCTATAGCTTCCTTTTCCTGAGTCCCTGACTCGGTCTGTCCTCGACAGATAGCAGTGGTCTTGTTTTTGGCCTCTGGCTTAAAACTCACACTTTACCAATTCAACGCACAAAACTCACAGGACAGGACTCAAAACCTGGTCTTATTTTGCCGTTACAGTTCCTGACTGTCTTCGAGTCCCAGACTCGGTATATCATAAACAGTCTCTGACTGTCTTCGAATATCCAGACCAAGGACAGTCCAATGACCGTCATACAAGATCTAAGACTCGGAATTCAACAATTATTTTAGACAGACGCAATTCTACTCTACAATTATTTTAAGAACAGAGGTGATTTAATTTTGTATTTAAAATTAGTCCTACAATTTACCTCTTTCTTAGTGGCAACAATACTGGACCTCAGAATCAGGAAGAGATGAAAATAAATGGAATGTCAACATTCACTGGGTGTTGTCCTTGTGCAGATCATTGCATAAGTCAGCCACAGGCCCCAGGATGCCGCTGCCCCTCGCCCTCGGATTTTTGTGAGGCTTAGAACGGGTTTGTCAACCCAGGATAAAAAAAAAATCAGCCTCTCAATGACCCGGGGTCTGGATGGACTCGAATGATCCCACTTCTGACACTCAAAATTGTTGTGGAAATATTCTGTCAGGATGTTTTAATTTCCACAGGGTTCTTTAACTACACAAGAGTCCAGTGAATAAACTTCACTGATTCAGTTGCCCAGAGAAAGTTGCTCTTTATTATCTGTCTGCAGAACAGAGATGAGATTTCAAACACATACTGTAG
Organism: Synanceia verrucosa; assembly: GCA_029721515.1. Lineage (NCBI taxonomy): Eukaryota > Metazoa > Chordata > Actinopteri > Perciformes > Synanceiidae > Synanceia > Synanceia verrucosa. The sequence goes on along the minus strand of JAQQSB010001057.1, from coordinate 11,792 downwards.
CTCAGAGCTGCCAGGGAGGAATGTCCATACAGAATGTCAGGAAAACAATATTTATGCACTTGATACATACATGTGTATGTGAGTTCCTGCTGACAGGCAATACCATCATAGTGATAAACAAACATGCTGTATGCTTTGATGTAGGCAGAGTCCACATGTTTATCAGGCCTGACGGTGAGGAAAAGGCATACTGCACACACACTGTTCTCTGTGAAAACTAAACAAGATAACTTCTAGCAACATCATCATGAGTTCAGACATAACAGCTTCTGACACATTCTGCTAAATTTCTATCACAGTGGAAAGAACGACCGCAGCACAGCAGCATATGAAGAGTGTGTGGTGAGAAGTTAAAGTGGACTTGATGAAAGGTGGAAACACCATCTAGGCTGTGAGAGCAGATATCAGTGACGGTCCAGTCTTCAGGTATGGATGGCAGACTGCGTGTTTTGAATGGTTAAGCTTATTAGGAAAACATTTGTTTACTTATTTTTGTTTTCTTTGGCTCTCATCTCTGCTCTTCATGCTTTAACTGCTGTCCTTGTTTAAACCATTAATACACAGAAAGTCTCTGGATGAATAATTGTGACATACAGCTGAGATACTCATCATTCATTATCATTCAATGGTCAATTACTGTCATTCTGCAACGCATGGTTGCACAGTGAAATACAATTGTAGTGCCTTTAAATGTTTATTGCTGTTGTAGTTCCTCTGTTCACTGGACAGGCTGAGGTCCACACCTGCAGCAGGCTGGCTGACACTTTTTTTTTTTACTGAGGTACTGTACTGAGCACCATACTTTACTTAAATATGTCTATATTCTGCTGCATAAACATCTACTTTCATGTAAAATAAGAATGAAAGTTATAATACACTTTAACAGTTCTGTCAAAGAGACAACTTGGCTCAAAACTGGAACAACTGGACTGGAAGCTGCTTTTACTGTATGTAATGAAGATAAACCAACGAGTTCAATCAGTGAAACAATGAAGGTCATAAATGATAAGATTTTGGTCACAAGAAGTACTTATACATTTGATCATTTTCAGCACATTTCAGTCTGAAAAGTCTCCACCTGTAGTCGCAGCACAAAAATGTATTTGTTTTTTTCAAATGTACTATTAATCCATAGCAGACCACATTTTTGTTACTATACTATTATTATTTAAGAATAATTCATATTTCTGCATTATTAGATAACAGATGCAATAATATAATATATAAATAATAATAATAACATCAATAATATTTAACAAGTACTTTGTACATTTATAGCATGCTATTCAGAGATAAACATGCAGTTGATAATGAGCAGACTGTATTGTAAGTGTGACAGATACTTTTACAGTAATTATTTGTCCTTGCTGGCAGCTTCCTGTGTGAGTGAGGAGTTTCCTGAATCCACCAGCACAGCAGAAGCTCATGGAAACAGCGCCCTCTGTGCTGGTGGGGACGGGGCTGGTCCTCGTCATCCTGGTGCTGGTGGCGTTGGTGTTTGTGTGGGGGGCGGGACAGGGTGCTGAGAGGGGTCCAGTGGTCTGCTGAGGTGCTGGGTCTTCATTGGTTGGATGACATCCTCTCAGCTGCCCCAGGAGCTCCAGAAACCCAGAGGACTCTGCCCTGTGAGACACAAACACCAGTTAAGAAGACTTTCCAGACTTTGTATTGTTGCTGTAGTGTTGGAATGTGGCTCCAGTGGAGGATGATATTAATAATAAATACATAAAAGTTAACTATGTCACTGCAGCAGTGTCACTGAGGGTATTTACTTACCCAGCACACTGATAGAAAGACGCCCAAAACAGCCCACCTGGTCCTGTAGTCCTCCATCCTCCTCGCCTTGTCCTGTGTAATCCTGAAGGTCTCTACGACCATCAACACCTAACTAAAAGAGACTTGGAGACTTTTCTGTCAGTTAGTAGTTTTTACCTCTCAGCCTCGGTCTAGTTCAGCTCCCTACACCTAACTTAGAAAACGATAGAGAGTGAGTAAAGTGAACAATCCTTCAGGAGACGACGTTAACGCACGCTTTCATTGACCTACCTTCGTCCGTGCAGCCATCGAGATATCAATACTTTATATAGAAAATTTAATCACCTACCTTAAGTTCACAATTTTTTTGTACCATACTCATGTTGTCTATCTGGTTATGTAGTCCTCCATCCTCTTCATCTTGTCCCATAGTCCTCCATCCTCTTCATCTTGTCCCATAGTCCCTCATCTCTATCCTGTAGTCCTCGGCCCTTCTCGCCCTGTGCCTCTTCTCGTTAGGATTTAGATCTACTTTACCTTCTTGAGAGCTCATTTTGTTTGTTAAATATCTTTGTTTGTTTATTGAAATACTTACTCTCCACACGAGCATCTTTTTTGAATGAGATTTTGTTCATTATATTGATATATTTTTCCTCTCTTTGTTTAATTTTAATCGCCACATGCTCAAAAAGGCTCTGGAGCAAGATGACACCAGTCAGAAAGGACTTGGACTGGAAACCAGAGGCTCATCAGTTCAAGTTCCCCAAAGACAAGAATACAGAGTGAGGTCTGGTATCTGGAGAGGAGCCAGCCCTCCTCCTGGCCACTGTTGAGGTGCCTTTGAGCAAAGCACCAAACCTCCAGCTACCTGGGATATAGCAGCCCCTCACTCTGACACATCTCAGCTCGTCAGAATGTGAAGTTTCTTTTTTCATCACTGTTTCCTCTTGTTTCCGGGTCTCTTCTCTTGTTCTCTCACGCTTGTTTCCAGCTTTGATTCCTTCCTCATGTTTAAATGGTGCCGCTCTTCGCTTGTCCTGTGTCAAATCAGCCAGCCTCTGTCAAGTCCAGTAAATATCCAGTGTGAACTTTTGCTTTGTTACTTTGTCAGGTTTTGTTTTCCACTTTCCTTCCTCCTCTCCTTTGTTTGTTGGAGCAGTTTAGCTTGTAGTTTAGCATTTTCCTCCTCTTTTGAGTAATTTTCAGTTTGATTATTTTTCACTTTTCTGAGTCGCATTTAGGTTTGGAAGGCTGTCTGGGCTTTGTCAGTCCTGCCAGACGGGTTTTCCAATCCTGCAGTGAACAGTTCTCAGTCTTCATCGGAGCTGCTGTCATCTTCATCAACTTATTAAATAATCAACCAGTCCCTCCTGAAGCAGGAGGTGGGTGGTGAGTATCTGTCGTCCCGCTCCCTGCTCCTGGAAAGGCCTGAAGTGGAAGGCATGGCTCCTGGTCCTCATCATCGGTCCTCCTCCTCTTCATACTTCTTACCTGCTCTGTGTTGTCCTCTTCCCTGGTCCTCCTGGTGGAGCTGCCGAGGCCGGAGGTCGAGGGCGCAGACTCTCTCTCAGGGCGGTGGGAGGAAGGGACTGCCAGAACGTAAGGTCAGGAGGAGAGACCCACGACTAAATCCCTGCCAGGAGAGAGGCAGGAAGTGCTGGCTGAGAGGGAGCCAGGCCTGACTTCTTCATCGCTGTCTCACTGTCCTCTTCATCATCATCATCCTCCCCATCTGACATGGATCCGTGATCCAGAATCTTCGCTGGGCCAGTCCTCCTCACCGCCCTCAGAATCGGAGAACTTCGAGAGGAAGTCTATCCCAATCAGGTCCAAGCTCGACCTGAACTTGTGGTACAAAGAAAGGCTCTCAACCTCACCTTCACCAACAGCATGGAACTCTCCTGATTACCTTCACTCTGGATGACGCCATTCATGAGGACGCTGATGGATCCACCACCTGAGAGGAAAAGTTCAAATTAACGCTCAATAACTTTGATTCAATTAAATGTGACATCTGGAACTTAAATGATAAATGGCTAGCTGCAGAGCGCTCCACTATGGAAGCTTTGAGCTGAACGGACATCCAGATTCTGCCCGCTCAGTCTGCTGGAGTCTGTGAGCATCTTTATAATGCAGACACTGGAGACTATGACTGTGCAATATGGTCAAAATGTCATATCCTATAACCTCTTCAATACAAGCCACACCTACGACCAGCTTACACCCACAGAGAAGCTAACGTTAGTATCAGGTTAATACGCTGCTACAACAGTAGCTAAGTTAGCAAACATTACATATTTAATGAAAACAATAACTCCTCCCTAAGCTTAAACAAATAATTACCTGTCCAACAGGGACGAAAGTAACTTCTGCATCACTTTTCAGTCCCTTCAGATGTCTCAGTGTCTCCACCGATGTTCACTCTGGTTTGTCCTCTTAGCTTTATCCAGAGTTTTGTCTTTCAGTCTTTTTCTTCCTCCCTCTTTCTTCTCTTTGTCTGTTTAGCATGATGAGTCGTCAGAAGTAACACTGAAGTGGTATTTTTGGCTGCATTTTCTCTGACATTGTTCCCTACAGAAGGGATTTCCTGCTATTCTGTATTTCTGCAGATGAACTGTGTGTTTGATATTTCCAGCAACAGCGGGAGGAGGGGAGGGACATGAGCAGGATGACACATGATTGGTTCTCTCATCTCGCCTGAGTGTCAGTTGATTGGTCAGAGTTTTTACAGTCCTGTAGCTGTCACAGAGGTCTGATTCTTTCCCTTCCTTTTTCTGAACACATCATGTATTGACTGCTCTCAGGGTAGAAGGAGCATTTCACCCAGTAGAACAAAAGTGTTTCTGAACAGCATCATGGATTGCAGCTTTAATATCTAAAAAGTGTGGTTTATGCTACATCACACATTTTCAACATTCAACTTTTAAATTAATTTCACACATTTTCAACATTCAACTTTTTAAATTGAATTAAACAAATTATACATTCATATTTTTTTAAAATTTATTCTACTTCACCTTCCCAAAACATTCAACCCAGTGTTGTGGAAATATGTGTGTCTGCAAAATACACAATGGCAAAACAACACAACAAGCAACAATAGCAAACACAGATAAAACAATCCATTAAGTGTTATTTTTACTCAAGACTTCCTGCCCTAGTTTCAAAATAAAAAGCCCTTCGGGTGTTTTTTCTTTGTCTGTTGATAGAACTGTGTTTATAAACATGAGACCTTTATTTTGACATACAGTATGTATAAGAATAAATACTCAGTGCAAGCTTGACTTAGCTTTATGTAGAAAGACCAATGTATAGAGTTTATTCTGAAGGACCAACTGACTGATATCTGTGTTCAATCTTCAGTCTTTTATAAACTTCACTAACATCCCACCTGTGAGATATTAATGAGTCTATATAGTGACCTTGATGCTTTCAACACTACAGTTGTATATCAGAAATATTTAGCCTAGTTATACTTAAAATATATAGATAGTTCTAAAAGTCACTACTAAAACCAATAATAACTATAACGCTAATGTGGCCTTCTGATGAAATGTGGAGTTTGATACCCTGTTCTAGTGGGATATGGAGGCTGAAGCACACTGATTCAGGCAGCACCTCGTGGTGTCCTCTATCCAATCGGGAGGGCCCCACCCCCTGTTGTCACTCTTTGTATGGAGAGATGCTACCAGTACAGTTAGGTGCAACCGTAGTATGACACATGATCAAGATTTGTGAGGCCCAGAGGCGTCCCCCTGAGACTCCACTCATTGCAGGACCCTCAAACGTGTCCCAGTGCAAAGCTTAAGAACAGTAAAAACCCTATACTGTTGTTGGTGGAGGCTCTTGATAGACATCAAAGCAATAAGCAAGGCCTCAAATCAGATTATTAATTTAACTCAGTGCAGATTTTTGCCAATTTTACTCTTTAAACTTGACCTTGGGGCTGCCAAACCCAGGTAGATAGTGATTCATAAAAAAACTTACAAACTGCACATAATGTGCTGATTAACCAAAAAAAGAGTCAGTTCACTGTAAGAAATGATTCTGTGGTCATGTAAGATCTGAATTAATGTGTTAGGTAAAATACATTCAATATGATTGTGATTTTGATTTTGAAGCAGATATTTGCTGTGTACATGGATGTGGAGCAACGTGTTCAAAGCACAAAAATGAATTGCTAATAAAATTTTATTTGAGTATTTCTAAGTTCTGTACTTTCTCTGGGCCATAGACTGAATATTCTTAAAAAGGAAGGAAGATTGGTAATTTAAATTCAATGCATTTATTGGCATTCAAATCAATGTGCAGATTACTGTAGATGACTATTACACAATTATATATCACTGACACATAGAATTAATTTATATTAGTAGCATTTCCACAATAGAGAGTTTATCTTTTTCAAATCAACTCAATATTCTTGTTCAGGTTATGGTTCCAATTATGTAATTGCTTTCTATTTGACCTACTCAATGGATAACACATATAAGTAATTACTTAATTAATATTTACTCAATACCTTGAACCTTAGAAATTTAATAAACAATATTAGTTTGTCTGTTACCTCCCATTTTTATTGAGTAAATATTATGTATCTTTTCTCACAGTGTGCATATATTAAGTCTCATAATCCTGTCCCCTCAGCTGCCAAGCTTTCCAATAAAAGTTTTCAGTCCTGCTCTCTGTGCTGAGGGTGAAGTCTGTAGTCTGTTAGAGGTCACGGTCACATACAGTAGTCATTTCCTGTTTGGTACTCTGCCAAATACAGCATATCCTGTCTGTAGTCCATTTTGTGTTGCCATAAACAGCAAACCACTGCAGTAAACACAGTTCTTTGTCTCTGGATGACTAGTGCTCATTCCTGTAAATCAGCTCTGCTCTAATGTTAGGCTATGTGTTGTCAGTACAGTCAGTGACTGATACATGACTGTGTGTTCTGTTTTTGTGATGGCTTTTGCTTCTACATCATGTTATGTGCATGGTGGTTATCTGTTTTCTACGGTGCCGAATAGTCGAGTGTACTGTATCTGTACTGTTGACCTCTGAATGTGAATGAGAACACATCTCTAATCTCAGGTTCAAGTGGGAGACAGAAAAATGTTTTTGCTTGTTATCACAGTATCAAGGTCAGCTTATTCAATTATAATTAATTAAAACAAACAGCCAGTGATTTAGGACTGGAAGTAGAGCACATAAAGTCAGAAAAATGTTTAATATACCATTATAGAATCATATTTCACTTTAACATTTCCTCTTTTGACATGGTTTCTTCCATATCAACTGGTCAGAAGTAGGAAATGTAATCCCAGCATTGTGCAGCATCCATCAGGCTGTAACCAACTTTGCAGGCCCTCAAACTGCAAAGACCACCACCTTTACGGCACGGCACACAACCAGGTGGGGAGACAGTGTGATGTCCCCTTTTGGAGAGCTAACCACAGGTGTAAGCAGTTCTTCATTGCAATGTTCAGTAGCATCCTGTATGTCAGTGACTATGTGTGTAAGCTGGTCTTCTTCATTGCAAGTATCAGCAGCAAGCGGATTCTTCATTGCACAGGCATGTGGAAATGATAACAATGCAACAGTGATTGATTTCATTTAATATAAACAGAAGCTATAAGCTTTTATTTATTTATTAGTTCAACTGATAGTATATCAGTGGGCCTTAAGTTTGACCCCAATCAGAGGGGTATATGTGCTGGGCAAATGCTGACCTGTGGTTCCTGGTTTCTGGCATCTAGTTTTTGCTCGCAATTGGCTCCGAAGTTGGACCATCAAATCTATTACATGGATGTTTATCGCTCTCACTAGGCAGAGGGAAAAATGCACAGAAAGTGTTTGATCACAGGAAAGAGGAGGATGGCTAGGTGTGGAGTGTGTTATCTTGTGTTCATGGCTATGTGTGAATGAAAATGTGGAAAATGTGTAAGTTAATCCTTCTCTCATACCATGGCTAGTTTGTTTAGGTTTTAGGGTTAAGTTATTCTTCCTTGTATAGAAGTCTGAATTTGACTGATTTCTTGTGAGGGTCTAGAATTTAGTTTAAAAAGTCTGCAAGTACCGCTTATAAGCTTTCTCTGTGTATTTTTATCTTCTCTAGGCTTCATGCTCTGTCTCTCCCTCTGTGTCTGTGTTCAGTCTGGTGAGTCGCCTGTCAGTCTTGTATCAACTTATACTTAAACTCTCTCAAAAGTAGCAGAGCATCATCCCCTGAAGTCAACTATTTTTTTTTTTAAACAAAAAAATTTGCTCAATTTATCCACTACTTCCTCGTTTTTCTTATGGTATTTGGGATTAATGCCTCCTAAATACACACAATAAAAACTACTCCTTCTCACAAATTTTGAACTCAGCCTGCTCCTTTAATTGCCATAATTCTATGGACTTACTCTTGGTTGTACATAAAAACACTACACACGCACACACAATTTTAAAGTGTATGGGACGAATGCCCTGTTAGGAGACCTAGTCAGCAAGCTTCTACAGAAAGTCCTGGTGTGACTATACTAAGCGGGCTGACTACTGGAGGTCCTAACCCAGTCTGATCTAACAGCTTCTTAATAGGCACCTTTCAAATTATGCACCAAACCCACCCCAAAAGTAATACTCACACTCAGTCTTCAGAGTTTTCTTTTCACCAGCCTCCTTTTCTTTTAACTCTTGAAGAAAGACCCAGCCCACACAATTCAAACCCAACACGTGTATTTTATTCTCTTTTTCCTCTTTTGTGTGCAAAAGGATACTCTTAGGTGAGGACTTCAACCCTCCCCTTTCTCATTTCTCTTATTTCTCTCTTTCCATTAATATAATATTTATTGGACTCACTCTTAGACTAAACATCACCTGTCTCTACACCAGACATCGCTTTTTTTAGTTAGAGTAATCAATATGCACAATTTCTATTGAAAGGTTTGTGCTTACCATCTTGAGCTTTTCAGGGCGCCTGTAGATGTCTGGGTAGATGAGGGTAACGTTGTGATACCCTCGACTCTCTTTTAACCTTTTGAGAAAAACACATTTGATTCATTTTTTGTTCTCAAAGCAGCTTCTTTATTTTTACCCTCTTCTCAAGTTCCCTTTAACTTGTAGCTTTAACTGATTTCTGCTAAATGTTCAGTCAACATTGAAGACATACTGCACACTTATCTTCCCCCATATTTTCTCTTCATGGCTCTTCCACTAATAGAAGCCCTGCTGGAGTCTTTCAGCAGTAGGCCCGCTTTGGTTGTTTGTTCCCCATAACCCTTTGTTTTTTTTTTTTTTACTTGTTGTTTTATTTGTACTTCTGTACTTTAATTTTTATATTTTACTTTACTATATTACCTTTTTTTTTTTTTTTTTATAGAGCCTCTTATCTTTTACTGCTATAGCTGCCTTTATATCTGGAGTTCCTGCCCTGGTCTGGCTCTGACAGAAACCCCAAGCGCCCTTGTTTTGACTCCTTACAGACAAAACTATCACTTTTAACCCGTGGTTCTTGCCGAAGCTCACACTTTATTTTACCTGTGTTCTTGCCTAAGCTCACACTCTTATTTTACTCAGTGTTCTTGTTTTGGCTTCAGGCCAAAAGCTCACACTTTTACACGCAAAACTCAAGCAGAAATAAATAAAATAATGAAAAGAAGCAAAGAAAAGAAACACCTGTTCTTGTTTTGTCAGTTCTCGAGTCCTGACCTCGGTATTCAACACTTATGCTGTAGATAGGCTGCAATTCTATTCCACAGTTATCTTAAGAGAAACAGGGAAAGGTGATTTAGTTTTGTATTTTAAAATTAGTCCCAGAATTACCTCTTTCTTTAGGAGCAAATAAATACTGGACCTCAGAATCAGGAAGCAGATGATGATAAATGGAATGTAAACCATCTCACCAAATGTTGTCCTTGTGCAAATCGAGCAAGAGTCAGTCACAGGCCCCAGGACGCCGGGTCCTCGCCCTCGGATTTTCGTGGGAGGCGAGAACGGGTTGGCACAACCCAGGTAAAAAATCAGCCCTCCTCAACGACCGGACGGACTTCGAACCCATCCCACGACTTCTGACAATTGAAAATTTGTTGTGGAAATATTCTGTCAGGATGGTCTAATCTCCACAGGGTTCTTTAATTACACAAGGAATGAGTAACTTCACTGATTCAGTTGCCCAAAAAGAGTTGGGCTTTTAATATCTGTCTGCATGAACAGAGATGAGAATTAGACACACAGCTAGAGCTTTGTGAGTGAATGCCCATACAGATTAATAATAGAAAGAGGGTGTATTTAACAGCCACAGTAATCAGGATGACACAGACACATTGTCAATAAGGACTTCAACACAGAATGAGTTGGCAAGCGCCAAGTCCTGGGCAAATAATCAGTCCAGGCAGAGTGACATAATGTGCCGTTGTCTTCAGAAATGCATACTTTGATTGTATCAGCAATGAGTTCACACATAACAACTTATACAATCAGGCATGAGTTCAGACATAACAGCTTCTGACACATTCTCTGCTAAATTTCCATCATGGCACAATAAGAGTCGAGTTAAATGAGCTCAATGCTTTAATAAATTAATCTTTAGAATGATTGAGAAGATTTGATAATGTTCATATTAATATCTTTTTGTCCGCCTGTTAGTTTTTCTACTTTCATATGGTTGGGCTGCAGTAGCTTCAATAGCTTTGACATTTAGCCTCCTACAGCTCTTTTAAAGACAGTAATAAAGTTAGCCATGATCTGCTACAACGTCCCTCACCTTCAGTCTCCCAGTGTCCTTTGAACGCCTCAGCTTCGTAATTCTGCTGTGAATGTTATCAAACCCCTTTAAATCATTCTCTGAAAGATTAATTTATTAAAGCATTGACTCATTAACTGACTTCTTGGATCTTGATGTGATCTGGAAACACATCTAAAATTAAGGAACAGATATCAATTATGAAACAAATACAAAAACTAGAATAATTTCCTCACTTTTTCCATTTCTTTTTCAAATCTTAAAGTGGTGTTACAAATGGACAAATTAGACTATGTGTTTTGGTGTAATGCTATTGCAGAAGTAACTCTTGTCTCCATCTGCTGTTACTTGAGTCTCTCAGGTCTCTCCCGCCTCCTCACCTTCACCAGCCTCCTCAGCCACCTGGCCTCTATCCCATGGGCGCCAGTATAGGGGGAAATTTAGGACAATCTTCTAAGAGGCCACGACTGACAGGGGCCCCAAAAAATAGATAAACACCAAACATAAAAATTATTAAATCCATCATCATCGAGTATATATAGTGGTAACACATGAGCAGTGGTCTGTCCTGCTCATGTTTATGTTAACTGGACAATTACACTCAGTTGTGTGTCAGTCTAACTCTCTGTACGGGACAGTCCCAGTCCAAGAAGATAAAACTGAACTCAGGGTTCAGGGCTCTCTGTGACTGAGATCCTTCCAGACCTCTGTCATGTCAGAGCCCAGCGCTGTCATACTCTTACCTGTGACCTGAATAAATATCTGTGAACTGGCTTTTTAAAACACAAATTCTCCTGTGGTGTGTTTTCTAACCCAACTAAAGAATTGGGGCTAACAGTATTCAAGTTGTACAATAGTTTATTGTCATTTTATTCCTCATTTTGAATGATTTTATTCTCTTTCTTTATCAATCTACTGCTTATTTGATTGTATTTTTACTTATAAGATGTTATTGTTATTTTCATTAATCAAGTTTTTACTTCTCACTGTTTTTCTACTTTACTGTTAAGTGATAGTTTTTAATTTTTTCACAGTTCTGCACATTGGTGATTCCTTTTTGGGCTTGTCAGTCATCTGTGAGTCACTTGAACTTTGCACTTAACCTGTATGAAAGTGTCATATTTATTTGTCCTATAGAGGAGCTTAGTGAAAGTAATATAGAGGTCACTGACAACACAAGGAAGTGCAGTCAGTGACCAGGTGTGGAGCAAAATGTTGGTGGAGAAACTGCTGGAAAATGTGTATGTGTAAAATCCATGTGTGTGCGTTTCCCTGTTGCCAACAAGGTGATGAAAGAGGAGCTGTGTGGGATGGCTAGACTGACTGC
>MU838934.1:28257-151000 GCA_029721515.1 Synanceia verrucosa | reverse complement strand
GGGGTGAGCTCGTTTAGGCCGTGCTTGACGACACAGGCAGACCTACGTGAGGCTTGAACCAGAGGGAAGACGTTCAGTCAAGCCAAGAACGGGGGGGGGGGGGGGTCGGCTGCTTTGGACCCCCGTGCGGACCTCCTATGTATGGATGTTGTTCTTGGGGGTCATAAGACTGCTATGAGTTACATAGCAGTGCTGACAGAGTTGCTGTCGGCGGGTGTGTATTAAGACTGTTATGAGTTACATAACAGTGCTGGCAGAGTTGCTGTCAGTGTGATTTCTGACCACTGCTGCTGGAAATTTTAATTGGAGACCTTTGGGGCAGAAGTAACATACATATTGAAGACTTTTAGTTGTTTGTCAGTTTGTCTCAGTGTAAACTAACACAATGGGTGATGAAGCTCTGAGTAGTGGTGGATCGAAAGCTAATGTAATTTAATTCTCCAAATAGCAGAAGGAGAGGTCAACCTGTCATTGAAGTCATGTGGTAATACATATTTTTGCACACATACTGTACATCTGAGCAAATAACACGTTTATACATGATATGAGACCTTGCATGCCTGTGTAGTCACAGGTAGATAGTCAGCTAGGTGGAGGGCATCATGGTCACAGGGTCACTTCACTGTAAGAAATGATTCTGTGCTCATGTAGATTTGAATTAATGTATTAGGTAAAATACATTCAATATGATTGTGTTTTTGATTTTGAGACAACTATTTAATTAAATTTCAAATAAAATGCACCCATTGTAGTTAATAATAAAAAATAAAACATAAGCATTATTGTGCTGTCCTCACGACACGTGACTATGTGAAGGTAGACAGCCAGCGAACTAATGAAGAAACTCCGTACACAAGGCGTTCTTTTCTTGCTTTTATGGAGGTCTCTTGTAGTAAACAAGTTAATGTAACTGAAAGATACAGAAAAAATATACATTACACTGTGCACTGAGCGCCATTGTGCAAAATACAGGTAGCTAGCTTATTTATGCTAAACACAACATAGATAGCTGTATCACAAGCGCCCGTTTACATTGAGCTTTCAAATAAAATATAACTGTGACCTCAAACTAATGTCTCTGAACATACAAATACTTACAAAGACGAAAGTTTCCCAAGGTTCAAACGTTTAGAACACATTCAGCGTATTTATGAGTCATTCTCAGACTTAATGTTTACTTTCACCGGAGATACGTCAAAGATCCACTATAAACATACAGAACACTCACTCTGCATGGAAACCAAACGATCCTCACAGGGAAGAGGAGTCACTCTGACGATTTTACTCAAAACATTTTAACACGTTGCATCATGAAATAAACATATTTATAACTTTTTAACTAGCTTATTCATCTTATGAAATATACAAATCTTTTAACCCAAAGACATGACAATTATATTTATAAAATCACAATTAGAGAGAACATTGAGTTGATTGAAATTAATATAAACAGGCAGATTTTAACTGAAGTGTTTTTTTAAAAAAAAAATATGCCTGCAATACCCATCATGCCCCTGCCCCATATTACAGTATTTGCAGTTACTTTGTTAAGCTAGCTGATTCACCTTTGTAAATGCAGATATTACTTTGTGTTTTAATGCTCCTGTTTTGAACATGGCAGTTTATGGAGTTCATTGTCATGTTTTTGCTCTTTTACAGTTCCACCATCGGTGAGGTGGCTGTAACGTTTCTTGACTTCAGCTGTATTTTAATACAGTTCATGCATTGATGCATTCTTCTGGTTTGAAATGAGACTGTGGTTGCAGTGTACACAGATGTGCAACAATGCGTGTGAAGCACAAAATGAAAAGTTAATAAAATTCTTATTTCAGTATTTCGTAAGTTCTGTACTGTCTGGGCCACAGGCTGGTTATTCATAAAAAGGAAGAATATTTAGATTAAATTCAGTGCATTTATAAAATTCAAATAAGATGATTATTACACAATTATGTATCATTGATATGTAGAATTAAATTAATTTTTATTAATATTATTTACACATTAGGGAGTTTATCATTTAGAAAATCAACTCAATATTTTTTGTTTAGCTTCTAATTAATTCTGTACCGTTGTCTATTTGAATCTACTCATATTACATGGATAACTATTAAGGGCCTCATTTGATTAATATTTACTTAATACCAAACCTTGTGAAACTTAATAAACAATATTGCTTGTAATCTGTCCCCTCATTAGATATGGTGTATCTTTTCATACAGTGTGTTAATGTTGGTGATGAGGATTTAAAAAAGGTGATTGATTAGGGTGCGTTGCTTGCTGAAGTGAAACATTGTCTGACATGTTTGGTTCATGGTGTTATATTTATTATTACTAATGATCTGATGTGCATGGACTAATAAGGGAAACAGTAGACTTGGACGCGTCTGCCACAGGGGGTTTTGTTGAGAGTTTGTCAGTATATGCAGCGGCCATTAAGAGGGATTTGGATGACCTCCACTTGCCAGGGGGCTCCACACTGTTGCAGTATACTAATGACCTTTTGATAGCCTCTCCATCAGCTGAGGCCTGCCACTCAGACTCCATTTTGCTCCTGCAAAGACTGGCTGAATGTGGACACAGAGCATCACTGGCTGAGCTCCAATTCTGCCGTTCTGAGGTGACATATTTGGGACGTGCTGAAAAATGGACAGCGTCTTTTGTCACCAGAGAGGGTAAGGCTGTTGGTGAACATGCCCCCTCCTACAACAAAGAAGGAAATGCTTTCTTTTCTGGGAATGGCTAACTACTGCAGGCACTGGATTACTGATTATGCAGCTATGGACTCTCCTTTGCGAGCTGCCGTACTACAGTCTTCTCCTCCTGGAGTGCAGTGGACTGATGAAATGCATAACGCTTTTCAGGACCTGGAAAAAGTCCTCACCATGGCTCTGGTGTTGGGCCTGATTATCATCAACAGTTCCACCTACATGCATCTGGTGCAGAGACATGGCTCCCACTGTCGTCCTGTTGCATATTACTCCTCTCGGCTCACCCCTGTGGTTCTCGGCATGCCAGGTTGCCTACGAGCAGTGGCCGTGGTTGCCACTTTGATAGAAAAATCTTCCTCCATTGTGTTGGCTCATGACTGTGTAGTTCATGTTCCGCATGCAGTGTTACATTTTTTGAACACATCTGCGACTCAGCTTATGATCGCAGCAAGGCGCTCTGGATATGAGGCTATCGTTCTTTTAAGTCATCATATTACCTTAAAGCGTTCACCTCCTCTTAATTCTGCCACTCTTCTTCCATTGGTTGACTCTGATGATAATCATGACTGTTATTGACATAAGCACAATCTCCAAGACAAGACTTGTTGCAGACTCCAATTCAAAACGATGATAAATGATTGGGCAGTTGTTGAAGCATCAGCTCTGCCATCGGACACATCAGCACAGGCTGCTGAGCTTTATGCATTGATCAGAGCATGGACACTTGCTGCTGGTAAAGTTGCTACAATTTATGCAGATTCACGCTATGCTTTCGGTGTTGCGCATGATTTTGGCCAATTATGGAAACGCTACGGTCGTCCTCTGGAAGGCCTCTTCAACATCACGCTTTGGTGAATGACCTATTAGATGTTTTATGCTTCCGTCAAGGCTTGTTATTGTAAAGTGTGCTGCTCACACTGGTGGAAATGATCCTGTTTCAAAATGGAATGCACTGGCTGATACTGCAGCCAAACAAGCCGCACTTTCCTCTTCTGCGTTGGTATGTCAGTTTCCATCGCAACCTTTGCACAGTACCGTCCTACCGTATAAGACGTCATTGCACCTGTCTCAGGGTGAAAATGGCTGCAACCACAAAAAAAAAAAAACAGTGCTACATCCGTGATTTTGAACTTAAAAAGTTGGATGTGGAGCAGAAAAAGTTATTTGCAAGATGTGTGGAGTAACTGTAGAAGACAAGCAGCAGCTAAACTCTCAAAGGTTTCATTGTTCTACAGCATTAGTGAGAATATACAGTATGTCAGTGAGTGTTGTTGGCTGTCATGTGTGCTACTCTGTGTGCTGCTACACTGTTTGTGTTGAATATAGCCATGTGATTAACAAGTTAAAATGATTGTGGTCGTGATTCTAATTTCCGTTTACCTGTCTATGGCGTTGTCCATTATGTGTTAGTGTTAAACTAGTGGACTTTGTGTAAGGCTAACACTGAAGGCAGTAGGCTACAACTGTTATGTCAGTGTGAAGTTACTTGTTTTATGTTTTCCACAATTACAGTTTTGTATAATACATTTTCTTGAAGGAATATTATTGACTTTTATGATATTTAGTACTTTAAAAAACAACTTCCTGCTTGAATGCTTTTACCATGGGCTATGGTAACCATTAAGAAACTGTTGTGTTTATAATTTACATACCAAATTACACTGTGACATTTACCGTCTACCGTCTATGCTTCAAATGATACCATGATATAAATTTTAGGTCTTATTGCCTAAAAGTATCTGTTAGTGATAACTGATCAATTCTCAAAGTGGGTGGAGAGTTTCATAACAAGAAAAGAGGACGCTAGAACAGTTAAGTGTCTGTTAAAAGATGTGATTTCCAGATTTGGTATGCCACAAGGAATAGACAAGAGGCCCTGCTTGTGTCTCAAAGATCACTCAAGACTTGTCGTAGATCTTAGGGTTTAGGGGGCAGCTGCATGTTCCTTATCGTCCACAGAGCTCAGGTCAAGTTGAAAGAATGAATGCCACTGTCAAAGAGAGGTTGACCAAGTTGGTGGTGACGACAGGGCTTGTGTTGTATTCCATTTGAAGTGCACCAAGTGCAACAACAGATCTAAGCCCTCATGAGGTATTGATAGAGAGATCAATATCCAAGGGGCAAGTGCCCCTTTGGCACCACATAAAGCCCCACTGCTTTGGACAGATGAGTTCATGGTTGATTATGTGAAACAACTAACTGAAGTTTTGAGAAAGTATCATTTTCAAGTGTCTGACTTGACTGGCTCCCCAAACCCTCAAGGGAGCCGATTCATTCCTTTAAGGAAGGTGATTCTGTGCTAATCAAATCTCTTGAAAAGGTGTAATTGACCCAGGTGGAAAGGCCCGGACCAGGTGCTACTGACTACAAGTACAGCTGTAGAGGTCAAAGGAAGAGCAGAATGGATTCACGCTACAAGGTGCAGATTGGCTCCAGCACCTGCCGATGAAGCACCAGCAGCGCCTGGCAGGTAATGGGGAGGCTGTTTCTCTTCTTCCTCTTTCTGTGCAGATTCAGAGAAGTAACAGAGCATGATGCTCCAAGCAAAGAGAAGCCGGACGGCTCTCTTGGTCCAGACCTCCCTGTGGAACCTGAAATCAGCATCGTTGACCCCTGCTCCTACCAGAAGGGGGACTCTCTGCTGACGTTACCTGGAGAGGTGGACACCGAATTGGGCCCTGAACGTGAGAAATTTCATTTTCACAGCAGACTTAAAATTTAAAAGTCACATCCATGGTACAAATAGGAAAAAAATATTTTATTTGTTGAATTATTGTGCTCAATTAACATTTTGTTTGTCATTAAAATAAATTTTGTCCTTCTTATTTAATACATACTGTGGCGGGAGAAGGAAGGAGGACCCAGGAGCGGAGGGGTACAGGTGAGTACAAAGGTTTATTTCACAAAAGAAGGTGATAATTTCAGAAAAAGGTCCACAAGTGAGAGGAAGACACAAGGGTGAGTGCTGGGCTGTGAGGGCGACGGTAAGCACTGGAAAAAGCAGGAGAAGAGAGACACGGGTAAATATACATTCACTGGAAGGTGCAGGAGAAAAACTGACAATCCAGGAGAAGAAAAGCCAAGCTGCTACCACAGAGGATAACTGGATACTCTGGCGCTGGGGAGTGTCTTTGCAGGTCTTAAGTAGATGGTCTGATGAGCACATCAGGGGCAGGTGTGTCCAACAAAACAACACAACTCCAGGAAATTAACCCACCAAAATAAAAGTACACAAACACAAACCACCACAACATACATGTAGATATTTATTACAATCATCATTACTGATTGTAATATTTCATACTTGTTATTTAATGCTTCTTTCCTACTATAGCTTGTTTTACACCGCTGCTAAGTGAATTTCCTTCAGTGGCGGATGAATAAATAACCATTCTATTCTATTCTGCTCCTTTATGGACTCTGCAATGGCATGAGTCCAAACACCATTAAGACTCAGAGGGAGGAAACCCCTTGTTCACATGTGTCTAACTTGTTCTGGCTGGCCACCTCATGTCCATGAACATCATCACAAAAGTCTGTCTGAGATCTGCACATACACACATGCACACACACACATGCACACACAGCACAGTCAGCTGATCTGAGTGCTGGAGACAACACTGTCAGTTAGTGCATCAAAATATTAGTGTGAAGCTAATGTTAGTTATTGTAACAAGTATTAAACAAGCGTTAATATGATGAAACGGTTACAGAAAAATCATCGTTTTAATCTACTCTGTCTCTGACGGGAGAGTTAAGTGTTTTTTTGTTGTTTCTTTCTGCTTTAATTTCAAAATAAAAGCCCTTCGATGTTTTGTCCGGTCATTGTTTGTTAACACAAGGCGTTTATTTTGATGTGCTGTATGTGTAAGACTAAATCCTCAATGCAAGCTTGACTAGCTTTATATAGAAAGACAATGAGTTATCTTGATGTGTAGAGTTTATTCTGAAGGACTAACCGGAAGCAGTGACATGGGTAAGCATGCTGGTATGATAAAGTGCAGACTACAGAGTCGTTATAGATTTATTATCTTCGTTAATTATAATAGAAACGCTTACAAAAGCTCAAACTAAAGCTGGCAGCAGGTTATAATACGACTGTTGAAGTTAGTGACTCCTCCTCTACCAGCAGCACTAATGTTACCTACAGCAGAACATGACTGATATCTGTGTTCAATCTTTAGTCTTTATAAACTATACTAACATTTTATTTATGAGATACTGATGAGTCGATAGAGTGACCTCTTTGTTAATGTGTGTTAAGAATTATAATCATTAATTTACCGTGCAATTACAGCTCAACCAGGATTGGTGTTATGATATTGTTATTTTAGGTGATTGCCTCTTGGGATTGATTTGATTGATTTTCCATTTTATTGCCTGTTTCCTGACTGTAAAAAATAAATAAAGAATAAAAAAATGAATAAAATAAAAGTAAAAAGAGAAACTTCAACAGGTGACAAGCAGTAAAGAAGCCTATGATGAAGATGGATTCCACTCACAGTGCGGGCCACCATGCATTGTATGTGCTAGTAACCTCTCCATGGTGGCGGCCCCCAGCTGTGCAAAAAGCACATGGGCTGAGGACCACCTCGTTTGTTCACCATTATATAATCACAATGTTTGTTTTAAGTGTTCAGAGTAGTGTGTAATCATTTATAATGAAGGGCCTCTCTCAGATGCTAAGGTTACATCTTACATGTCATAATTTGCATAGTTAATAGTGTAAATAAGAGGGGTACGGGTTGCATTTAGACTGAAAAGTGATTTGCAATTATATAAAAAATAGGTGTAGTTTTAAAATGACAATTAGTGTTTTATAAGGGTATCCATTTTTTGCTTGATTCATGTTATTGGATGGCTATAGGGTCAATTTACGATTTAATGTTACTGATATGTGTTTTGAGATGTGTTAATGTTTCATCACAGTAATATGCCTGTAATGCTCGAGTAAGGTCTGTTTTACTTTCCCCCTTTGACGGTTGTCAGAAAATTTAAAAAAAATATAAACTGCTGTGTTTGGTATTGATCTTATGATCAATAATTGGGGATTGTTTTGGATTTTTTCTAAATTTAGGAGTTACTAGGTTTGGCTAGTATCCTTTTTTTACAGCAGTAAATCCTTAAAATGTCCCTCCAGAATGCAGGTTTGAAGCACAGTGGCTCAAGGAAAACAGAAGGCTAGTTATCTCTAAGTTGACTCAGTAACCAAGGTCAGAGGAGTCTTTGATAAGGCCAATGGCTGCGTGTCAGCAAGACAATAGACGCCACTGTTATTTCAGAGCTTAGAATGAGCATGCCCTGACTGTAACTCTACTCAAGAGTAATGTAAGGTAATATACTTGTACTTAACTGGGTGTTAGTTTATAAGGCTGAGCACCATAGAGAAAGGTAGGAATATGTGGCGGACTCTGGCAGCTGTGCGGTTGTCCACGACAAAGTTCATATTCCTCCTGATACATCAGAATCTTCAATAAATGTTAATTCTTAAATCAACCGAGGGAGGCTCCTGAGTGCAACCATTCTTTCCTCATTGACTATTCAATATTTTCCACGACACTAACCACTGCACCACTGTGCCGTCCCCAAAAATGTGAATATGGTGTTTCAATATCAGATTCTGAAAATCATCTTCTTATTAATGTTTGTCTCAGGTACCATAACGTTCAGACAGAGTGAAACACCAGTCATTCCTCTGGAGTCACCGTATGGAGACAGCTGACAACATGCCTGCCAATGGCATGGATCTGGATGCAGAACTTCTCAATGACGAGGAATACAGATTACTACTTGAAACCCTCTGCGAAATATTTGGTGCATCAACTTCGCCTCTTTCTGCTCCTATTGATGATTCTGTTCATCAACAACTTCTGGAGAGTCTGTGCGAAGAAATTACTCAGTGCAGCCCCATGGTACCAGCTCCACCTGTCACTGACCAGCCAAGTCACCTGAAGAGTCCTGCAAGTGCTCATAACCTGGGACATGAGGTCACTGTCCACCATCAGCTGGATGAAAGTGTGGCGGAGCACATGCTGGGTGCACCACCCTGGGTGCTGCTCCATATAGCTCTAAGCAGCCAAATACATCCATGTCTACTGAGACACTGAATGTTGGACTAGCTGCTCCCATCATGATCCAGGGACTGCAGGGCGTCATGCAGCCGGTCCCCTGCCGCATCAGGCAGGTGCTGTTAGCCAGGAACAGATCACATTTAAGGTAAGATATACAGTAAGATTAGGTTAAGGATAGATATCATAAAAGCCTTGTCTCAATACCTGCATCAAAAAAGATGTCAGTCAGATCCAAAAGGATTGGCAGAGTAATCAATTTACATAGTAGCGCTTACTGAATACAACAGTGAAGTTAATGCTCAAGCTAAACATGCCAGTATTCTTAATCCACTGAAAAAATGCAGAATTGCTCAAATAAGTCTTTGTAAATGAAGCTGGGACTTCACAGGTCAGCAACACTACCCCAACAAGTAGCACTTACTGCATTCAGAACTCAAGTCAGTGCCAGTGTTTCGGTAGTGTTGATGCCAAATTCATGCCTCTAGCTAGTGGTGTGAAAATTATGGAAAAATGTTGTTTTTGCATTTGTCCAGCATTATTTCTGTTGAAGTCACAGCCGAGACATCCCCAAAAAGAAGCACTTATGAACACAATCTCCATCAGTGTCTTTGTTTGAGGTGATCTGAAAGGGATTCTTGTAAAATATGGCCTCAACAGTATTCAGCTGCTTTTGTCAAGCAAAACTGCCCCAATAAGTAGAACTTACTGACTGCAACAGTCAAGTCAATGCTAAAGTTAGAGTAATTCATATGACTCAAAAAACATGACAGTGTTCTTAACCCATTGACAAAATTCAGAATTTCTCAAATAAGGCTTTCTAAATGAAGCTGGGGCTTCAGAGGCCAGCAATACTACCCCAGCAAGTAGCACTTACTGCATTTAGAACTCAAGTCAGTGCCAGTGTTTATTCATGCCTGTAGCTAGTGTTGAGAAAATTAGGGAAAAATGTTGTTTTTGCATTTGTCCAGCATTATTTCTGTTAAAGAAGTCAAATGCTTCTCTTTGATGTCCTCTGCACTGCGAACCAGCAGCTGTGCATGTGATGTTTCTTACACAGGTGTGCTTAAATTAAATTCTCAATGCAGCCATGTTCACTCAACCCCACCCTCTTCTTGTTGAAGTTTTAACGGCCTCGACTATTGAAAGTAAATAGTGGCTTTCTGAACACCTTAAACATTTTCATGCCTTTAGCAGTTGTTGAGTGGCCACTTAACCCTCCTGTTATCCTTGGGGTCAATTTGACCCCATTCAATGTTTATCATTCAAAAAATAATAGTTGACTTTTTTTTTGCTTCATATTTTGTGACTTTTCCTAATTTGATAAGTACAATTGATTGAGCATAAAATTTTCATGATGATATTTTTACAATGTGCTGGAGACATATTGCACGCATCGGTGTTCCTCTGGGGTCAATTTGACCCCAAGCTTTTGTAACTATGTAAAACTGGTCTGCCTGTGTGTGACCCTTGTTTGACCTAACTGTCCCAAACCTGCAGGTGCAGTATTGATACTTTTGAGTTGATACATTACATGGAGTATGTGTGTGTGTGTGTGTGTGTGTGTGTGTGTGCGTGTGTGTGTGACCTAACGTTCCCACACCTGCAGGTGCAGAATTGATATATTTGAGTTGATACATCACATGGAGTGTGTGTGTGTCTGTGTGTTTGTCTGTGTGTGTATGTGACCTAGCATTCCCACACCTGCAAGTGAGCACTCACACCCGCCAAAGTAGAACTGATATTTCTCGTGCTGTGGAGGGTGGGTTTTCCCGCAAGGACATTGGTAGTTCATGCAAAATAAGGGAGGAGCAAACATATAAAAGCTTGCTCCCTATCCAAATCATTCCTCAGTGTGCTCTCAATCTGCAAGATATCTGTCTCTCTTTATTTGAGAATGGCCTCTGGAAGAAGGTTTACTGTAAGTGAGGTTTTAGAGCAGCTGTTTGAAAGTGAGAATGACATTCTCACTGACAGAGGAGAATGTGTCTGAGGCAGAGGATTGTGTCGAGGAAGACCCTGATTTTGACTCATTCTCATCTGATGAGAATGAGAGTGTTGACCCTCCTGTTGGCACTCAACCAGCAAAAACGATCCCCTCCAAAAATGGGAAAATATTATGGTCCCTTTGTCCACCTGAACAGAAGGGTAGACTTAGGGCAGCCAATGTTATAAAGATGGTTCCAGGCCCAACTAGATATGCTATCAGTCGTGCTAATGACATCAAGTCATCATTTGAGCTCTTCATCACGCTACCAATTCAAAATATTGTTCATGTGATGACGAATTTAGAGGGGAAGCGTGTGTATGGGGACGCTTGGGAAGACCTCGATGTGGTAGACTTGGAAGCCTACATTGGCCTGCTAATTTTAACAGGTGTTTACAAGTCTAAAGTTGAGGCAACAGCAAGCCTTTGGAATGCCGAAACTGGAAGGGCAATATTTCCAGCCACCATGTCTCTGAGGAAATTCCAAGTTTTGTCCCGTGTCATACGCTTTGATAACAAAGAAACAAGGCAGGGCAGACGGGAATGCGATAAACTTGCGGCAATAAGGGATGTGTGGGACAAGTGGGTGGAACGTTTACCCCTGATTTACAATCCAGGTTCCAACGTCACTGTTGATGAATGCTTGGTTGCATTTCGTGGGCGCTGTCCATTCCGGCAATATATGCCAAGTAAACCTGCCAGATATGGCATCAAGATATGGGCAGCATGTAATGCGCAGTCCAGCTTTGCCTGGAATTTGCAAGTTTACACTGGCAAATCTCCTGACGAAGCACCAGAAAAAAATCAGGGCACAAGAGTTGAGCTTGATATGGCCAAAGGACTGCATGGGCATAATATTACGTGTGATAATTTTTTCACATCATATGCCCTGGGTGAGGAATTGCTGAAAAGGAAGATCACAATGTTGGGGACAGTGAGAAAGAACAAACCAGAGCTTCCCTCTGAACTTCTTGCTGTCAAGAACAGGAAGGTAACATCTTCATTGTTTGCCTTCACTGATAAAGCAACTTTGGTGTCCTTTTGCCACAAGAAAGGGAAAAAAGTCTTACTGCTCAGCACCATGCAGAAAGATGCTGCCTTGAGCAGCAGAGAAGACAAAAAGCCACAAATGGTGCTGGACTACAATGACACAAAGGGAGGGGTGGACAACCTGGACAACGTCACAGCTACATACAGCTGTCGACGCATGACTGCTTGTTGGCCCCTTGTTGTCTTCTTTCACATCATTGATGTGAGTGCATACAATGCATTTGTTATATGGTGTGAAACAAACAAGGACTGGAACAGGGGAAAACTGAGCAGAAGGAGGATTTTCCTGGAGGAGTTTGGTAATGCACTGGTCAAACCTCAGATTGAGACGGTGCCTTCCAAGAGCGTCACCAGCTGCTGTAGCTATTGTGAAAGAGATACAGGCAGGGACAAACACCCAAACTCCTCCAATGGCACAAACTGCGGGCAAGAAACGTGGCAGGTGTCAGGTTTGTCCCACCCAAAATGATTCCAAAACCAGCATGACCTGTTCCTCATGCAAGAAATATGTCTGCAAGGACCATGCACACACTCTCTGTACATTCTGTGTACAGTAGGGCAGACTAGAAGCTGACTGTGCACATAAAGAGCTGTTACATGTTCTGACTGATGTTCTCATTGTGATTTTCTGTTTCATAAAAAAGAAAAAAACAAAACAAAAAAATCATAAAAACAACAACAACAAAAAACTCTTTAACTCTGCCACTGCTGGTCCCAAGCCCGGATAAAAAAAAGAGGAGGGGGGAGTGAGAGGGGTGGGTGGGGTGGGGTTAATGAATCACTATGGTTCATTCTGTGAGAATCATGAGTGTGCACCCCAAATTAGAAAAGATTTGGATGAAAGATTTTCAAGATAAATTATTTCCAATTCAAAAGTTTGGCCTGATGGTAGCACTAGAGGAGGGGTCCAGGTTTATTATCAGGCGGATATTTGTGTATTCAACAAATAAACAATGTGCCTGACACAAAAACTTGGTCAACAATTTCTTGTAAATCATTTTCTAGGGGCAAATATCCCTGGGTTCAAATTGACCCCAAGGACGAAATGTGTGAGTAATATTTGAGGGTAATAGGAGGGCTAAATTAGAATGACTTTTCTCAGTCCAACTCATTGCTACATTGTAGCATGTAGTTGGAGCTCCATTAGTAAGCCTTTCAAGCCATACAAATATGTAATGATAGAAAGTGATTGTCTCGGCATTTGTCTAGCTAGTTTCCTGTTGAAGAACTCACAACCAAGACAAACCCAAAGAGAAGCACTTATGAACACAAGAATCATGTGTGTCTCCATTTGAGGTGATCTGAGAGGGATTCTTGTAAAATATGGCATTGAAGATATTCAGTTGCTATTGTCAAGCAAAACTGCCCCAACAAGTAGCACTTACTGAATGCAACAGTCAAGTCAATGCTCAAGTTAGAGTAATTCATATGACTTAGAAAACATGTCAGTATTCTTAACCCACTGACAAAATGCAGAATTGCTCAATTAAGTATTTGTAAATGAAGCTGGGACTTCAGAGGTCAGCAACACTATCCCAACAAGTAGCACTTCCTGCATTCAGAACTCAAGCCAGTGCCAGTGTTTAGGTAATGTTGATGCCAAATTTATGCTTCTGGCTGGTGGTGTGAAAATTATGGAAAATGTTGTTTTTGCATTTGTCCAGCATTATTTCTGTTGAAGTCACAACCAAGACAACCCCAAAGAGAAGCACTTATGAACACAAGAATCATGTGTGTCTCCATTTTAGGTGATCTCAGAGGGATTCTTGTAAAATATGGCATTGAAGATATTCAGTTGACTTGAGTTCTGAATTCACTAAGTGCTACTTGTTGGGGTAGTGTTGCTGACCTCTGAAGTCCTAGCTTCATTTACAAAGACTTAATTGAGCAATTCTGCATTTTGTCAGTGGGTTAAGAATACTGGCATGTTTTCTAAGTCAAATGAATTACTCTGAAGCATTGACTTGACTGTTGCATTCAGTAAGTGCTACTTGTTGGGGCAGTTTTACTTGACAATAGCAACTGAATATCTTAAATGCCATATTGCACAAGAATACCTCTCAGATCACCTCAAGTGGAGACACACATGATTCTTGTGTTCATAAGTGCGTCTCTTTGGGGTTGTCTTGGTTGTGAATTCTTCAATGGACATATTGCTGGACAAATGCAAAGACAACATATTTCCATAATTTTCACACCACTAGGTACAGGCATAAATTTGGCATCAACATTACCTAAACACTGGCACCGACTTGAGTTCTAAATGCAGTAAGTGCTAGTTGTTGGGGTAGTGTTGCTGACCTCTGAAGTCCTGGCTTCATTAACAAAGACTTATTTGACCAATTCTGCATTTTGTCAGTGGATTAAGAATACTGGCATGTTTAACTTGAGCATGAACTTTACTGTTGTATACAGTAAGTGCTACTATGCAAATTGATTACTCTGCCAATCCTTTTGGCTCTGACTGACATCTTTTTTGATGCAGGTATTGAGACAAGGCTTTTATGATATCTATCCTTAACCTGAACTTACCGTATATCTTACCTTAAATGTGATCTGTCCCTGGCTAACAGCACCTGCCTGACGCGGCAGGGGACCAGGCTGCATGACGCCCTGCAGTCCCTGGATCATGATGGGAGCAGCTAGTCCAACATTCAGTGTCTAAGTAGACATGGATGTATTTGGCTGCTTAGAGCTATATGGAGCAGCACCCAGGATGGTGCACCCAGCTTGTGCTCCGCTCACACTTTAATCCAGCTGATGGTGGACAGTGACCTCATATCCCAGGTTATGAGCACCTGCAGGACTCTTCAGGTGACTTGGATGGTCAGTGACAGGCGGAGCTGGTACCATGGGGCTGCACTTAGTAATTTCTTCGCACAGACTCTCCACAAGTTGTTGATGAACAGAATCATCAAAAGGAGCAGAAAGAGGCAAAGTTGATGCACCAGATATATTGCAGAGGGTTTCAAGTAGTAATCAGTATTCCTCGTCATTGAGAAGTCCTGCATCCAGATCCATGCCGTTGGCAGGCATGTTGTCAGCTGTCTCCATACGGTTACTCCAGAGGAATGACTGGTGTTTCACTCTGTCTGAACGTTATGGTACCTGAGACAAACATTAATAAGAAGATGATTTTCAGAATCTGATATTGAAACACCATATGCACATTTTTGGGGACGGCACAGTGGTGCAGTGGTTAGTGTTGTGGAAAATATTGAATAGTCAATGAGGAAAGAATGGATGCACCCAGGAGCCTCCCGCGGTTGATTGAAGAAGTAACATTTATTGAAGATTCTGATCTATCAGGAGGAATATGAACTTTGTCGTGGACAACCGTACAGCTGCCAGAGTCCGCCACATATTCCTTCCTTCCCCTATGGTGCTCAGTCTTATAAACTAACACCCAGTTAAGTACAAGTGTATTACCTTTCATTACTCTTGAGTAGAGTTACAGTCAGGGCATGCTCATTCTAAGCTCTGAAATAACAGTGGCGCCTGTTGTCTTGCTGACACGCAGCCATTGGCCTTATCAAAGACTCCTCTAACCTTGGTTACCGAGTCAACTTAGAGATAACTAGCCTTCTGTTTTCCTTGAGACACTGTGCTTCAAACCTGCATTCTGGAGGGACATTTTAAGGATTTACTGCTGTAAAAAAAGGACACTAGCCAAACCTAGTAACTCCTAAATTTAGAAAAAATCCAAAACAATCCCCAATTATTGATCATAAGATCAATACCAAACACAGCAGTTTATATTTTTTTTAAATTTTCTGACAACCGTCAAAGGGGGAAGGTAAAACAGACCTTACTCGAGCATTACAGGCATATTACTGTGATGAAACATTAACACATCTCAAAACACATATCAGTAACATTAAATCGTAAATTGACCCTATAGCCATCCAATAACATGAATCAAGCAAAAAAATGGATACCCTTAAAAAACACAAACTGTCAGTTTAAAACAACACCTCTTAATAATATAAATTATTAATAATATAAATGCAAATCACTTTTCAGTCTAAATGCAACCCGTACCCCTCTTATTTACCCTATTAACTATGCAAATTATGCCATGTAAGATGTAACCTTAGCATCTGAGAGGGACCCTTCATTATAAATGATTACACAATACTCTGAACACTTAAAACAAACATTGTGATTATATAATGGTGAACAAACAAGGTGGTCTTCAGCCCATGTGCTTTTTGCAGAGCTGGGGGCCGCCACCATGGAGAGGTTACTAGCACATACGATGCATGGTGGCCCGCACTGTGAGTGGAATCCATCTTCATCGTAGGCTTCTGTAATGCTTTTCACCTGTTGAAGTTTCTCTTTTTATTTTTATTTATTTTATTCATTTTTTTAATTCTTTATTTATTTTTTACAGTCAGGAAACAGGCAATAAAATGGAAAATCAATCAAATCAATCCCAAGAGACAGTCACCTAAAATAACAATATCATAACACCAATCCTGGTTGAGCTGTAATTGCATGGTAAATTCATGATTATAATTCTTAACAAACATTAACAAAGAGGTCACTCTATCGACTCATCAATATCTCATAAATAAAATGTTAGTATAGTTTATAAAGACTAAAGATTGAGCACAGTTATCAGTCATGTTCTGCTGTAGGTAACATTAGTGCTGCTGGTAGAGGAGGAGTCACTAACTTCAACAGTCACATTATAACCTGCTGCCAGCTTTAGTTTGAGCTTTTGTACGCGTTTCTATTGTAATTAACGAAGATAATAAATCTATAACGGCTCTGTAGTCTGCACTTTGTCACACCAGCATTACCCATGTCACTGCTTCCTGTTAGTCCTTCAGAATAAACTCTACACATCAAGATAACTCATTGTCTTTCTATATAAAACTAGTCAAGCTTGCATTGAGGATTTATTCTTATACATACAGCATATCAAAATAAAGGCCTCATGTTTACAAACAAAGTTATATGACCGCAGAAAACACCAAGGGGATTTTATTTTGAAATTAACGCAGAAAGAATCAACAAAAAAACACTTGACTCTCCCGTCAGAGCCAGAGTAGATTAAAACAATGATTTTTCTGTAACCGTTTCATCATGTTGATGCTTGTTTAATACTTGTTACAATAACTAACATTAGCTTCACACTAATATTTTGATGCACTAACTGACAGTGTTGTCTCCAGCACTCAGATCAGCTGAGTGCGCTGTGTGTGTATGTGTGTGTGTGCAGATCTCAGACGGACTGTTGTGATGATGTTCATGGACATGAGGTGGTCAGCCAGAACAAGTTAGACACATGTGAACAAGGGGTTTCCTCCCTCTGAGTCTTCATGGTGTTTGGACTCATGCCGTTGCAGAGTCCATAAAGGAGCAAAATAGAAAAGAATAGTTATTTATTCATCCCCCACTGGAGGAAATTCACTTAGCAGCGGTGTAAAACAAGCTATAGTAGGAAAGAAGCATTAAATAACAAGTATGAAATATTACAATCAGTAATAATGATAGTAATAAATATCTATATGTATGTATTAAATATAAGGACAAAATATATTTTAATGACAAACAAAATGTTAATTGAACACAATAATTCAACAAATAAAAAGTGTTTTTTACTATTTGTACCATGGATGTGACTTTTAAATTTTAAATCTGCTGTGAAAATGAAATTTCTCACGTTCAGGACCCAATTCAGTGTCCACCTCTCTAGGTAACGTCAGCAGAGAGTCCCCCTTCTGGCAGGAGCAGGGGTTAGCGATGCTGATTTCAGGTTCCACAGGGAGGTCTGGACCAAGAGAGCCGTCCGGCTTCTCTTTGCTTGGAGCATCATGCTCTGTTACTTCTCTGAATCTGCACAGAAAGGGAGGGAGAAGAAGAGAAACAGCCTCCCCATTACCTGCCAGACACTGCTGGTGCTTCATCGGCAGGTGCTGGAGCCAATCTGCACCTTGTAGCGTGAATCCATTCTACTCTTCCTTTGACCTTTACAGCTGTACTTGTAGTCAGTAGCACCTGGTCCGGGCCTTTCCACCTGAGTCAATGACACCTTTTCAAGAGATTTGATTAGCACAGAATCACCTTCCTTAAAGGAATGAATCGGCTCCCCTGAGGGTTTGGCGAGCCTGTCAGACACTTGAAAATGATACTTTCTCAAAACTTCAGTTAGTTGTTTCACATAATCAACCATGAACTCATCTGTCCAAAGCAGTGAGGCTTTATGTAGTGCCAAAGGGGGACTTGCCCCGTGGATATTGATCTCTCCTCTAATACCTCATGAGGGCTTAGATCTGTTGTTGCACTTGGTGCACTTCAAATGGAGTACAACACAATAGGCAGTGCGTCAGGCCATTTCAGCCCTGCCATCGCCACCAACTTGGTCAACCTTTCTTTGACAGTGGCATTCATTGTTTCAACTTGACCTGAGCTCTGTGGACGATAAGGAACATGCAGCTAAGCCCTAAACCCTAAGATCTATGACAAGTCTTGAGTGATCTTTGAGACAAAAGCAGGGCCTCTTGTCTATTCCTTGTGGCATACCAAATGTGGGAATCACATCTTTTAACAGACACTTAACTGTTCTAGCGTCCTCTTTTCTTTTTACGAAACCCTCCACCCACTTTGAGAATTGATCAGCAAAGGTTGTGATAGAAACTGACATACCAACGCAGAAGAGGAAAGCGCGGCTTGTTTGGCTGCAGTATCAGCCAGTGCATTCCATTTTGAAACAGGATCATTTCCACCAGTGTGAGCAGCACACTTTACAATAACAAGCCTTGATGGAAGCAAAAAACATGTAACAGGTCATTCACCAAAGCGTGATGTTGAAGAGGCCTTCCAGAGGACGACATAAAACCATAGCGTTTCCATAATTGGTGAAAATGAAGCCCAACACCGAAAGCATATTGTGAATCAGCATAAATTGTAGCAACTTTACCAGCAGCAAGTGTACATTCTCTGATCAATGCATAAAGCTCAGCAGCCTGTGCTGATGTGTCCGATGGCAGAGCTGATGCTTCAACAACTGCCCAATCATTTACTACAGCGTATCCAGCTAAATGAACGTTATCAGCTGGTCTAGTTGCAGAACCGTCAGTATAGAGAATCATATCGGCATTTTGAATTGGAGTCTGCAACAAGTCTTCTCTTGGAGATGTGCTCATGTCAGTAACAGTCATGATTATCATCAGAGTCAACCTATGGAAAAAGGGTGGCAGAATTAAGAGGAGGCTTTAAGGTAATATGATGACTTGAAAGAACGATAGCCTCATATCCAGAGCGCCTTGCTGCGGTCATAAGCTGAGTCGCAGATGTGTTCAAAAAATGTAACACTGCATGCGGAACATGCACTACACAGTCATGAGCCAACACAATGGAGGAAGATTTTTCTATCATAGTGGCAACCGCGGCCACTGCTCATAGGCAACCTGGCATGCCGAGAACCACAAGGGTGAGCCAAGAGGAGTAATATGCAACAGGACGACAGTGGAAGCCATGTCTCTGCACCAGAACAGCGGTGGCGAAGCCGTCTTTTTCATGCACATGTAGGTGGACCGGTTGATGATAATCAGGCAAGCCCAACACCAGAGCCATGGTGAGGGCTTTTTCCAGGTCCTGAAAAGCCTTATGCATTTCATTAGTCCACTGCACTACAGGAGGAGAAGACTGTAGTATGGCAGCTCGCAAAGGAGAGTCCATAGCTGCATAATAGTTAGCCATTCCCAGAAAACAAAGCATTTCCTTCTTTGTTGTAGGAGGGGGCATGTTCACCAACAGCCTTACCCTCTCTGGTGACAAAAGGCACTGTCCATTTTTCAGCACATGTTCCAAAAATATGTGACCTCAAAACGGCAGAACTGGAGCTCAGCCAGTGATGCTCTGTGTCCACATTCAGCCAGTCTTTGTAGGAGCAAAATGGAGTCTGAGTGGCAGGCCTCAGCTGATGGAGAGGCCATCAAAAGGTCATCAGCATATTGCAACAGTGTGGAGCCCCCTGGCAAGTGGAGGTCATCCAAATCCCTCTTAACGGCCGCTGCATATACTGACGGACTCTCAACAAAACGCTGTGGCAGACGCATCCAAGTCTACTGTTTCCCTTTAAATGTGGAAGCAAACAGATGCTGGCTATCTGGATGCAATGGTATAAAGGAAAAAGCTGAACATAAATCAATGACTGTGTAGCATGTCGGGTCTGCAGGTAAAGATGCCAGAATAGAATTAGTATCTGGGCGCTGGGGGTATTATAACACTGTTTATTGCTTGCAAATCTTGCACAAATCATCACTCATCAGGTCAATTAGCCTTAGGGATAGGCAAAATAGGAGTGTTACATGGGCTGGTACACTGTACACTGTACGCCTGATCCAACAGAGATTGAATAATGCCACTAATCCCATCAATTGCTCTCTGAGGCAAGTTATACTGTCTTACAATAGGCAGTTTAGCATTTGGCTTAAGGGTGACTCTGTGAGGGGGGCAGAAATTACAAACCTCACAATTTAGCTGGCACTTCAGACAGTTCAGATGAAGACCCAAACTTTAGGGGAAAGGTGGCAAACATGTTATTGTTTGGGTTTGAGAGGCTGCTACAGCTTCTCTTAAAGCCTGGCAACAAGTCATCATGTCTTCAAGGTGATTTTGCTCACAGCCTGGAGCGAGGGCATTAGTGGGGCGGCAGTAGCTCAGTCTGTAGTGACTTGGGCTGGGAATCGGAGGGTCGTCAGTTCAAGTCCAGGTCAGACCAAAATGTGGAGAGAGGACTGGTAGCTGGAGAGGTGCCAGTTCCTCCTCCTGGGCACTGCCGAGGTGCCCTTGAGCAAGGCACCGAACCCCCAACTGCTCGGGGCGCCTGGATAAGGGGCAGCCCCCTCACTCTGACACCTCTCCTCTAATGCATGTGCATGTGTTTGTTTCATGACTTGTGTGTGTAATGTGCAATTGAAAAATATATATATACTAACAGAGTGAAAAAATGTAATTTCCCTCATTGAGGGATTAATAAAGGAATTCTTCTTCTTCTTCTAGTAACGTGTGGAGATAGCACATCAACTCCAAACAGCTCTTGTTGTGTCCCCGTCAATCGGATCAGAACAGCGCGGCCTTGCAGGCCCACAAACAAAATTTGTTCACATTCCTCCCCTCTTGTTTACCTAAGCTGTGCTCAGCCATCTGTCTGTTCTGATCAGAGGGGTTAAACGCGGTCGTGCAATGGCAATGAAAGAGAAGCCTCATCTAGCGCAAAGTGGGGAAGTTTTAGCAACACTTTGAACGTATGAGAATGTGAACCTTGATAGCAAGTTAAAATTAGGCAGAGACCAGCAATACGGGAATCAGCTGCTGACTGCAAAAGCTGAAAAGCAGAAGCTGCTCTTTTATCAGGGAGAGTTAAAAACAAACCATCGGGCGTGCAATGAATAGTAGCATATAGCTTACAGAGCAAATCTCTTCCCATCGGTTTTATGGGGCTTTTATCAGAAATCAAGAACGAATGCGAAACATCCGGGCCATCAACTGTAACATTAGCTGTGCGTGATATTGGTTCTGTGATACTGTTAACTTGTATAGGGATAATTGGTTCTTCGGTGGGATTAGCAGAAAGTTGAATAGTTGCAGCTTGAGTTGGAAATGTGTGTGTCAAAGGTGAATCTGATCCTGTTTCTCTGTGGCCGCCCTATACCTTATTATAGTGCACGGATGGGCCTTCACCCCTCGAAGGAAGTGGGGGTGGCGGTAGCAGTAGCGCACGCAACTGAAGTAATGAAGTTAATGAAACAATGGCTCCATAAGAGGCCAGCCTCAGTTCCCTCAGTTTTCTGTGTTGATTCTGATGATTCGGCCTACTGTAACGGCCTTTCCGCCCTTATGACAATGACCTTGTCGATGTTTATTGTTATTCTGCTGGCCCGGCTCCTGTTGTTTTTGCTGCCACATTTGTTTTGGGTTTGCAGCGGATTTCTCGGCGTGAAACATTGTCTCTATGTAAGGACATCGGATGGTCTATTGTTTCTTTCCAGCTCTGTGCTCGCCAGGAGGTCACAGCTAGCTTGTATGCAGTCACTATGCTGGGCCTAAGGTTGTTCAAAGGGCATGGACAGCAAACTGGCTGTTCTCGTCACGACTTATTCCTGCATTAGCGTCCCATGCCCGTGTAAATCTCAAAATAAATTCAGGCAGTAATTCATTCACCTCCTGAATGCAATGAACAAACTTAGAAGAGTCGTATCATTGAGTAGCGCATTTAGTTATCACCATATGCGCTTCAGTCTGCAACCAGTCAGCCAAAGTCTTAGCCTCAGGTCTGACCCCCTGCAGCTGTGGGAAAACAAACTCATCCCAATGGAAATTCTTTCACAAAAGTTGCCAAAGGCAGTAGCAACAATAAGGAGATTTAAAAAGGATATACAGTGCTGAATAGTGCAAAATGCAATATAGTGCAAACCCAGCAACATAAACTATAAATATACAAGAACACTATAAGAACACAATATGCTGCTTGGAGGTTACAAGTGACATCTGCTGATAAAGTGACATGTTGTAATGAATAGTGTCACACTAAATGATATGTTGATATATGTTATCTGTGGAAAGAGAGAGAGAGAGAGAGAGTTAGAGAGTCTCAGGTGTAAGTTAGCCCTCTAAAATTCATAATTTTATGTAAAAATTTTAATTTTCCACCAGCCAATAAGTTGGCTATTGGTTTGCCCAGCAGCATTTCTTTTCACCGAGACACGTGCATGGGCGTGACATATATTTATCGTATTCAGGAAAAGGATAACTCTAATCTATTTAAGAAAGAATACAGTTAATTCCTTTACACATACACTGTACATAGCACAATTAAAACTGGACTGTTGTGGGACTCAAAATGTTAACTTTACTGTTATTAGTTCATGCACATCAGATCATTAGTAATAATAAATATAACACCATGAGCCAAATATATCAGAATGTTTCACTTCAGCAAGCAACGCACCCTAATCAATCACCTTTTTTAAATCCTCATCACCATCTACACACTGTATGAAAATGATACACCATATCTAATGAGGGAACAGATTACAAGCAATATTGTTTATTAAGTTTCACAAGGTTTGGTATGAAGTAAATGCTAATCAAATGAGGCCCTTAATAGTTATCCATGTGATATGAGTAGATTCAAATAGACAACGGTACAGAATTAATTATAACCTAAACAAAAATATTGAGTTGATTTTTAAAAGATGAACCCCCTAATGTGTAAATAATATTAATAAAAATGAATTTAATTCTACGTATTAATGATACATAATTGTATAATAATCATCTTATTTGAATTTTATCAATGCACTGAATTTAATCTAAATATTCTTCCTTTTGATGGATAACCAGCCTGTGGCCCAGACAGTACAGAACTTAAGAAATACTGAAATAAGAATTTTATTAACTATTCGTTTTGTGCTTCACACACATTGTTGCACATCCGTGTACACTGCAACCACAGTCTCATTTCAAACCAGAAGAAAGCATCAAAGCATGAACTGTATTAAAATAGAGCTGAAGTCAAGAAACGTTCCAGCCACCTCACCGATGGTGGAACTGTAAAAGAGCAAAAACATGACAGTGAACTCCATAAACTGCCATGTTCAAAACAGGAGCATTAAAACACAAAGTAATATCTGCATTTACAAAGGTGAATCAGCTAGCTTAACAAAGTAACTGCAAATACTGTAATATGGGGCAGGGGCATGATAGGAATTGCGGACATAATTTTTTTAAAAAAACCCACTTCAATTAAAATCTGCCTGTTTAAATTAATTTCAATCAACTCAATGTTCTCTCTATTTGGATTTTTATAAATATAATCCTTATGTTTTATTTTTTATTATTAACTACAATAGGTGCATTTTATTTGAAATTTAATTAAATAGTTGTCTCAAAATCAAAAACACAATCATATTGAATGTATTTTACCTAATACATTAATTCAAATCCACATGAGCACAGAATCATTTCTTACAGTGAAGTGACCCTGTGACCATGACGCCCTCCGCCTAGCTGATAATCTTCCTGTCACCACACACACATGCAAGGTCTCATATCATGTATAAACGTGTTATTTGCTCAGATGTACGGTATGTGTGCAAAAATATGTATTACCACATGACATCAATGACAGGTTGACCTCTCCTTCTGCTATTTCAGAGAAGAGTACACACAACCAGGCCTCGATATTCCAGTCCACGTGTGCACGAGAAAAGGCCAACCTCGCCTGACGGTGTCTAGGGGTCAATCTTGGGGTCACAGCCGGACGTCCGGCATTCAGGCCATCAGCATGCAGTCGGTTCCTTACAGTCTGGACACTGACATGAACACCGGTGGCATTTTGAAGATTGTTTCTCAGAGTTCTTGCCGAGGCCAAGCGGTTTCGTCGAGCATTTGTCCTCACATAACGATCCTGATGGTCAGTTAAGGCACGGGGACGCCCTGAACGTGGTCTGTCATGATACAGGCCGGTCTCCTGGAAGCGCTGATACAAACGTGACACAACACTCTGGCTTACACCTAACCTCCTGGTCACTTCAACCTGCCTTACACCATCTTCAAGGAGCTGGATTGCTCTAGCCACTTCCGTAGCATCCACATGTCGTCGTACAGCTCCACAACCTCCACACAACATCAACAAAACAACAACAATAGACATGAACATTTTCATTTTGGTTTCTGCTGACTAACAAAATGAACAGGTCAACCCAGAGAACACGCTCTTTAAATACACACATGTGAGTCGTGATATTGCTCAAACTGCGGTCAATCAAGTGGAACTGAGTCAAACACAAAAAATATTCAATACAAACAAGGAAGGTTCTTGAAAAAACTGCAATTAAGGCCAATGCACAAAATATCTAGAAAATTTCAAAATATCCTTAACTTTTTTTGTGTAGTGTATGTAACTCATAACAGTCTTAATACACACCCGCTGACAGCAACTCTGTCAGCATTGCTATGTAACTCATAACAGTCTTAATACACACCTGCTGACAGCAACTCTGTCAGCACTGCTATGTAACTCATAGCAGTCTTATGACCCCCAAGGACAACATCCATAGGGGGTCCGCACAGGGGCCGAACCCCCCGTTCTTGGCTTGAACGAAAATGGCCTCCAGGGCCTTACCCTGGGAATGTCTTCCCTCTGGTTCAAGCCTCACGTAGGTCTGCCTGTGTCAAGCACAGCTTAAACTAGCTCACCCCCCAGCAACATCATCAATATGCAACACAACAGAAAAGAAAAACACCACATAAAACTACACTCCCTTGACCACTCTGCTCTTCTTTATACCAATTATTATTAACATTACATTTCTATTGATTTCGTCAAATGCAGACATGGTAAGACATTAAAAAATTGCACTTACCAGTCTTTGTTCTGTTGAAATCCTGTTCGTGACGCCAGCTTGTCGTGGAAAATATTGAATCGTCAATGAGGAAAGAATGGATGCACCCAGGAGCCTCCCGCGGTTGATTGAAGAAATAACATTTATTGAAGATTCTCATATATCAGGAGGAATATGAACTTTGTCGTGGACAACCGTACAGCTGCCAGAGTCCGCCACATATTCCTACCTTTCCCTATGGTGCTCAGCCTTACAAACTAACACCCAGTTAAGTACAAGTATATTACCTTACATTACA
The DNA here is from genome assembly GCA_029721515.1 of Synanceia verrucosa. Lineage (NCBI taxonomy): Eukaryota > Metazoa > Chordata > Actinopteri > Perciformes > Synanceiidae > Synanceia > Synanceia verrucosa. Next base: position 125,528 of record MU838934.1, on the reverse strand, counting down.
TTACATACAGTCAGGGCATGCTCATTCTAAGCTCTGAACTAACAGTGGCGTCTGTTGTCTTGCTGATGCTCAGCCATTGGCCTTATTAAAGGGCCAACGCTGGCAGACTCCTCTGACCTTGGTTACCTAGTCAACTTAGAGATAACTAGCCATCTGTTTTCCTTGAGACACTGCGCTTCAACCCTGCATTCTGGAGGGACAGTTTAAGGATTTACTGCTGTAAAATAAGGACACTAGCCAACCCTAGAAACTCCTAAATTTAGAAAAAATCCATAACAGTTAGCACTGTCACCTCACAGCAAGAAGGTACCGGGTTCGATTCCCCACCCCTGTGTTCTCTCCGGGTACTCTGACTTCCTCCCACCATCCAAAAACATGCATGGGGATTAGGTTAATTGGCTAATTTAAATTGACCGTAGGTGTGAATGTGAGTGTGAGTGGTTGTCTGTCTCTATGTGTCCTGTGATGAACTGGAGACTTGTCCAGGGTGTACCCTGCCTTCCGCCCTAAGACAGCTGGGATAGGCCCCAGTCCCCAAATACAGCTTACATGTTGATGTATCAGCATTACTACTCCAACAATATATGATACAATATGAACTGGAGCAGGTACTTTAAAATTTGAGAAATTTTGTAGAACAGTGTTGACAGCTGACAGACCATTGGTGAAATGTGTTTTGGTAATAATAATAATAGCTGGTTAATGAGTGCTTTACTTTATGTATTTGTGTACTTACTTGATGCCGATAACTGATGGATCAGCTAGCTCAAAAGTTTTTTCTTCACTTTCTCAGGTGAAATGAGCAGCGTGTCTTCTGTTAAACACTTCAGTTGTGTTCCGTTCTGTTCTAATCTGCTTTGATCTGTATTCTAATCTGCTTTGATCTGTATTCTAATCTGCTTTGATCTGTATTCTAACCTGCTTTGATCTGTACTGTACCTTCTATTATCATTTGCACATTTGGTTACCCGGCAACATAAAGTAACTAAGTATTGTCAGATATCAATAAGTGCATTATTACACATTAACGTATCTTAATGCATAATGCATGTATACACACACACACACACACACACCAGTCTAGTGTCCAGTGACCATTGTCATTATTTAGCAAGCTAACATTATCTGTATTCTACCTTCTGTTTATGCCTGTGAAGTGATAGAATATTTGTCATAAATGGTCGAAATGTTCAGTGCAACATCGTCTGTCTTATTGTAATGTACTGCCTGTCTTATAGCAACATTTTTACAACCAAATTCATGTTTATTAGTATGCTAATCGCGAGTAAAGCTAATCGCTAATTAGCCTACTTGCTAGGTCTTTGTGTTGACTGTAACATCTAAACAGGGGAAATTGCCCCTCCTATTATATATGTACATAATTATTGTATCTGTGTTTATACAGCTAAGTTGACATGAAGACTGTGTGTGGGTATTTTTTTTTGGGGTGGTTTGGATACATTATTTGAGGTGTATTAAAACCATTTGTGAGGCTGGGATAGGACCCCCAGTGGTTCGCCGCTGTAATCACTAGGGTTGCAGTAGAAGCTTGCGGGCCAGGTCTCCTAACAGGGCATTGCGACCATACACCTCTAAATAGTGTGCGTGTATCGTGTTTTTATGTACAACTGAAGTAAGTCCATAAATTATGGCAACTGAAGGTGCAGGCAGGATTTGTGAGAGGGAGTAGTTTGCATGAGTTTTGGAGGCATTAATCCAAAAGACCATAAGAAAAACAGGAGAGAAGTGGGAAGTAAAATTATTGGATGTTTATTTGGAAGCTCCTATTGACTAGATTTCCGCCCTTCTCGGCTCCTTCAGCTCCCCTTCAGACTTCACTAGTAGCGATCAAAGACAGGCTTAGGGATGAAGGGGACAGGATAGAAAAACAGGAGAAAAGACAAGCATCAGCTAGGTGAGAACCCAGAGGAGAGGGAGTGAGAGAGTTTGACCATAAGTTGATACATGACTGCAAGAGTAATAGACGACATCAAACAGAAACTGGCTTACACAAAGACATGCACTTTCCTCAGACAGACGACCCTGACCAACACACAGACACAAAGGGAGGAGAATCTGACAGGATTTACAGCATGTAAGGCAGAAGAAGAGACACAAGCACCTAGAGAAAAAAGGAAAGAAAGCATAGACAGGCCCAGACCTTTAAATTAAAACTGAGACCCTCACAAGAAATCAGTCAAACTCAGACTTCTTCACAAGGGAAGAATAACTTGGTCTTAGAACCAAAATAAACTAATGGTACGAGAGAAGGGTTAACTCACTCACATTTTCATTCACATAGCCATGAGCACAAGATGTCACACTCCACAGCTAGCCATCCTCCTCTTTCTCATGAACAAACACTCCGTGCATTTTCTCCTCTACCTAGAGAGGACGATAAACATCTATTGATAGATTTGATGGCCCACCTTCAGGCCCAATTGTGAACAAAACTAGATGGCAAACAGGAACCACAGGTCAGCATTTGCCAGCACAGATACCTCTGATTGCTCAAACTTAAGGCCCCTGATATGCTATCAGTTCAGCTAAAAAACAACAAAAAAGGTTTAGCTTCTGTCTATATTAAATGAAATCAATCACTATTGCATTGTTATCATTTTCCACATGCCTGTGCAATAAAGAATTGCTTGCTGCTGATACTTGCAATGAAGACCAGCTTACACATAGTCGCTGACATGCAGGATGCTACTGAACATGCAATGAAGAACTGCTTACACCTGTGATTTAGGTCTCCAAAAGGGGGACACCACACTGTCTCCCTCCTGGTTGTGCCGTACCCTAAAAGGTGGTGGTCACTTGCAGTTTGGGGGGCCTGCAAAGTTGGTTACAGCCTGATGGATGCTGCACAATGCAGGATTTACATTTCCTACTTCTATTAATTGATATGATGAAACCATGTCAAAAGGGGAAATGTTAAATAGATTGTAATTCTATGATGGTATGTTAAACATTGCTCTGACTTTATGTACTCTACTTCAGTCTAAATCGCTGGATGTATGTTTTTAATTAATTATAATGAGTAGCTGACCTTGATAATTTGATAACAAGCAAACACCTTTTTCTGTCTCCCACTCGAACCTGAAATGTGTTCTCATTCACTTCAGAGGTCAACAGTATAGATACACTCGACTATTCAGCACCGTTTCATTTGGATGTTTCTGAAAAAGGAGGTATTGGTAACGCTGCCCTTTTTCAGAAAAAAAGGGGAGGAAGGCAGGTACTGATGTATTACAGTTCAAAATTAGACACTGTAGAAAACAGACAACCGCGATACACACAACATGATGTAGAAGCTAAAGCCATCACAAAAATAGAACACAAACAGCCATGAATTAGCCGCTAACTGTACCGACAACACATAGCATAACATTAAAGTGAAAGCTGATTTACAGAATGAGCCATTTAATTGTCCAGACACAAGAACATTATTTACTGACATTTGTTGTTTCAGACACCCACAAAATGGACTACAGACAGGATATGCTGTAGGAAAAGACTACGTGACAGTAACCTCTGACGTGACAGTGACCTCTGACAGACTACAGACTTCACCCTCAGCACAGAGAGCAGAACTGAAAACACTGAAGCGCTCAAAGTAGCTGAGGGACAGATTGTAAATAGACTGTACAGTAAGAAAAACCATAAACCATATCTACTCAATAAAAATGAGGCAAGCAATATTATTGAGTAAATTTCACAAGGTTTGGTATTGAGTAAATAGTAATTAAATGATGCCCTTAGTAGTTATCCATTTGAAATTTAAATAAATATTTGCCTGAAAATCAAAAACACAATCATATTAAATGTATTTTACCTAAGATATTAATTTAAATCTACATGACTAGAGAATCATTTCCTACAGCTAAGAAACACTAACTCTTTTTGATTAATCAGTGCATCATGTACAGTTTGTAAGTTTTGGATTAATCAGTATGTACCCTGGTTTAGATTTCCCAGACAGGTCAGATCTGACTGTGGCTCGCTCTTAAAAAACTCAGACCTGGTTGGAGAAGCCTTAGGGATATTAGGTTTGGCTCAGTTTACCACCTGCAGTTTCAAGGTCAAGCTCAAAGGACAAACACGGAAAATGAAATTGGCAAAAATCTGCGCAGATTCCAAATTAATCTGAGTTGAGGCCTTGCTTATTGTTTTGATGTCTATCAGAGCCTCCACCAACAGCAGCATAAGGTTTTCACCATTTGAGCTTTGCACAGAGGACAGGTTTGAGGGTCCTGCAATAGTGGGTCTCAGGGGGACGCCCCTAGACCTCACAAAACTTCATCAGATCAGATCATGTGTCAATACTTTGGTGCATTAACTGTAGTGGTAGCATCTCTCTATACAGGTACCAGAAAAGAGTGACAACAGAGGGTGACGATGACAACATTCGGGTAAGGGTGTGAGACCCTCCGATTGGGGAAAGGAGACACTTGGTACCACCTGTATGTGCTAATGTCCACTAGAACTTTGAGCAACATCAGAAAAGACATTTAGGGACCTGAAAATGTCTAAACTAACTCAACATAAATGAATTGTTTTATCTATGCTTGCTATTGTTGTTTGTTGTGTTGTTTTGCCATTATTGTATTTTGTAGACACACCGGACAAAGATGGAAACTTGAATCCAGGATACAGACAGCCAATTTAACCAGTGTACCTCAAAAGGGGGTGAGTGAGAAGCACACCACAGCTCATGTAAGGAGGAAAAGAACAGTCACACAAATTCAGCATCATCTGAATCATGTCTACAGCAATATGAAGGTACAGAACTTAACTATAGGTCATTTCAGTTTATGTAGTGTAATAAATTGTGGTAGTGATCAAATCAAATCAGATGAATTTGTTAACGTTCGTGTTGTTTTTTCTTGGTTCAAATGTGCTGACATGGTTATCTTAAATGTTTAGGATGAATAATCCATATAGTTTGTTTTTTTTAAGTTGTGTACCTTTAATATTCAGTATAAAAAAAACAAAAAACAAAAAAAAAACCACAAGACAGCAAGCTGGTGCGCACAGAGGGAGGGGTGAGTGACCTGCAGCTGTTGAAACAAAAAAATCTGTGTGTGCCTGTGTAACTGGCTCTCAAGGTCTTTAACATTTTCTCCTTCAGTAGTTCACTGCAAGAATGTAGAAAGTATTAATTAATTCCATTGATTAAATACATAATGTTTAGATTTAATAGTATGACTAGAGACACCATAGCTGGTTTACATGAACAACTGGCTGCAACTTCTCTGATGATGGTGCAAAATAGAATGGATTTAGATATGCTTCCAGCTGAAAAAGGTTAAGTGTGCTTTATGTTTGGAGATACCCGTTGTTGTACTTTCATCCTTAACAATAGAGCTCCTGGTGGATCAGTGAGCAGAGCCCTGGCAGGCCTGAGAAACCTCTCTGAGGAGCTGAAGGAACATGCTGGCATAGATAATCAGTTGGGATCACTCCTTGACTGGTGGTTTGGCAAGTAGAAATGATGGTTTTTAATTTCAATATTCATAATCATTCTTCATTTGTTGTAGTAATAATTTTGTTTGTGCTTTGTGGTTGTTGTTGTAATCCCTGTATCAGATCTCTTTCAGGTAGATTGATTTCAACTGTGATTGGAGGGGAATCGCTCTCGCCCAGACTGGAATTATTTCTCTTTTTAAGGTCACATTATTCTCATCCTACTGCCTAGGTCTTTCTCACTCAGAGTGCATGGTAAAATAACAATGTATTCTTCTCCAGACTCTTGTTGATTCAGCCTGTACACTTCCTAAGCATTTTGTAACCAATAGATTTGTGGTCATTGCGGTTTTGTATCTCCAGGAGACAATAGGAAGGATTCACACAGCGGGAAAAAGAGGTTCTGTTTTCCCTAACATGATAGATAGGCCCTGTTGAGATGTGAAAGGTCATGCTTGTGCTATTTTATGATTTGTTTTAAGCATAGACATGTTTGCTAGTTATGGTTTGTTATTATCAGATATTTTTACGAATTATGGTTTGTTTTAATAATACACACTTATAATGTTATGATGTATTCAGTCATATACAGTTTAACTAGTTGTAAGGTTTACCATTTCATTTTGAAAAATATGTTGAAATGCTTTATTGTGCATAATGAATAGTGTAAAAGTAGTTTAATGGTTTTCAGACAAAGAACAGAGATTCACAGAGTACAGGAATGTGTCCTTATCTCCTTGGCTGGAGATATCTCCGGTGGGCACACAATAACACTTTGGAGGGCCAGTGTGCCGCCTCGGGACGCCTTTTGCACCAAATATCAACCTATGAAGAGAAGAACTGATGACATCCAACACCCCGAAGACCTGAAGACAATGCCTAGTTAGAAAGCGAAACTTGTAAAAGCTATAAAAGGATTGGTATTAGCCTTGTGCGAGGTTCTTGGACCGCTCAAGGCCTCAAGACCCAGTTCTGTTCCAACATTCTTTGTCTCACTCATTAAATAGAGGTTTTAATTGAGAAATCTTCCTCGTCTTCTCTCCCTCTCATCAACGACCACGCAGGAAAACGGGTGAAAGGTATATTTAGGTATATCTTATTTGGAGTCAGATTACTTATTGCCTGTTGAGTATTGTTCTCGAGTGTGGGAAATTAGTACTGGAATACCCCTCAAAGATAGGAAAACCCTACCCAAGAGTGTGGGAAACCTCGTGGGAAGTAATAGTACCTCTTGGAGTCAGAGAGTGTTCCATCTTTAGAGTTGCAGGAAACTAATACAAGAGTACCTTGTGGGAAATATAAGTACCTCTTGTAACAAGCACAACCACCTGTTATTTTCTTTCAAATGTAATGTCAGTTTAATACAGTATCATAGCATAGTGTGATGTCATAATGTAATGTAATGTCAGTATAGTACAGGATCATTGTATAGTGTGATGTCATAGTGTAGTGTAATGTCAGTTTAATACAGTATCATAGTGTAGTGTGATGTCATAGTGTAATGTAATGTCAGTACAGTAAAGTATCATAGTATAGTATCATAGTATAGGATGATGTCATCGTGTAATGTAATGTCAGTACAGTGTAGTATCATAGTTTAGTGTGATGACATAATGTAATGTCAGTACAGTACAGTATAATTGTATAGTGTGATGTCATAGTGTAATGTAATGTCAGTATAGTGCAGTATCATAACATAGTAAATATGTCATAGTGTCATGTAATGTCAGTTTAATACAGTATCATAGTATAGTGTGCTGTCAAAGTGTAATGTAATGTCAGTTTAACATAGTACCATTGTATAGTGTGATGTTATAGTGTAGTGTAATGTCAGTATAGTACAGTATCACAGTATATTGTGATGTCAGACTGTAATGTAATGTCTGTATAGTGTATTATCATAGTATAGTGTGATGTCATAGTGTAATGTAATGTCAGTATAGTACAGTATCATCGTATAGTATGATGTCATAGTGCAATGTAATGTCAGTTTAACACAGTATCATAGTATAATGTGATGTCATAGTGGAATGTAATGTCAGTATAGTACAGTATCATAGTATGGTATCATAGTATAGGATGATGTCATAGTGAAATGTAATGTCAGTACAGTGTAGTATCATAGTTTAGTGTGATGACATAATGTAATGTCAGTACAGTACAGTATAATTGTATAGTGTGATGTCATAGTGTAATGTAATGTCAGTATAGTGCAGTATCATAGCATAGTAAATATGTCATAGTGTCATGTAATGTCAGTTTAATACAGTATCATAGCATAGTGTGATGTCATAATGTAATGTAATGTCAGTATAGTACAGTATCATTGTATAGTGTGATGTCATAGTGTAGTGTAATGTCAGTATACTGTAGTGTCAGTTTAATACAGTATCATAGTATAGTGTGATGTCATAGTGTAATGTAATGTCAGTATAGTACAGTATCATAGTATACTATGATGTCATAGTGCAATGTAATGTCAGTTTAATACAGTATCATAGAATAGTTTGACGTCATAGTGTAATGTAATGTCAGTTTAATACAGTATCATAGTATAGCATGATGTAATAGTGCAGTGTAATGTCAGTATAGTGTAGTATCATATCATAGTGTGATATCGTAGTGTAATGTAATGTCACTATAGTACAGTATCATCGTATAGTATCATAGTATAGTGTGATGTCATAGTGTAATGTAATGTCAGTTTAATACAGTATCATGGTATAGTGTGATGTCATAGTGTAATGTAATGTCAGTATAGTGTAGTATCATAGTATAGTGTGATGTCATAGTGTAATGTAATGTCAGTATAGTACAGTATCATAGTATAGTATCATACTATAGGATGATGTCATTGTTTAATGTAATGTCAGTACAGTGTAGTATAATTGTATAGTGTGATGTCATAGTGTAATGTAATGTCAGTATAGTGTAGTATCATAACATAGTAAATATGTCATTATGGCATGTAATGTCAGTTTAATACAGTATCATAGCATAGTGTGATGTCATAATGTAATGTCAGTACAGTACAGTATAATTGTATAGTGTGATGTCATAGTGTAATGTAATGTCAGCATAGTGCAGTATCATAACATCATAAATATGTCATAGTGGCATGTAATGTCAGTTTAATACAGTTTCATAGCATAGTGTGATGTCATAATGTAATGCAATGTCAGTATAGTACAGTATCATTGTATAGTGTGATGTCATAGTGTAGTGTAATGTCAGTATAGTGTAGTGTCAGTTTAATACAGTATCATAGTATAGTGTGATGTCATAGTGTAATGTAATGTCAGTATAGCACAGTATCATAGTATAGTATGATGTCATAGTGCAATGTAATGTCAGTTTAATACAGTATCATAGTATAGTGTGCTGTCAAAGTGTAATGTAATGTCAGTTTAACACAGTATCATTGTATAGTGTGATGTCATAGTGTAGTGTAATGTCAGTATAGTACAGTATCATTGTATAGTGTGATGTCATAGTGTAGTGTAATGTCAGTATACTGTAATGTCAGTTTAATACAGTATCATAGCATAGTGTGATGTCATAATGTAATGTAATGTCAGTTTAACACAGTATCATTGTACAGTGTGATGTCAAAGTGTAATGTAATGTCAGTTTAACACAGTATCATTGTATAGTGTGATGTCATAGTGTAGTGTAATGTCAGTATAGTACAGTATCACCGTATAGTGTGATGTCAGACTGTAGTGTAATGTCAGTATAGTGTATTATCATAGTATAGCGTGATGTCATAGTGTAATGTAATGTCAGTATAGTACAGTATCATAGTATAGTATGATGTCATAGTGCAATGTAATGTCTGTTTAACACAGTCTCATAGTATAGTGCGATGTCATAGTGTTGTGTCATGTCAGTATAATGAAGTATCATAGTATAGTGTGATGCCATAGTGCAATGTAATGTCAGTTTAATACAGTATCATAGTATAGTATGATGTCATAGTGTTGTGTAATGTCAGTATAGTGTAGTATCATCGTATAGGGTGATGTCATAGTGTAATGTAATGTCAGTAAAGTACAGTATCATAGTATGGTATCATGGTATAGGGTGATGTCATTGTGTAATGTAATGTCAGTTTAATACAGTATCATAGAATAGTGTGATGTCATAGTGTAATGTAATGTCAGTTTAATACAGTATCATAGTATAGCATTATGTAATAGTGCAGTGTAATGTCAGTATAGTGTAGTATCATAGCATAGTGTGATATCGTAGTGTAATGTAATGTCAGTATGGTACAATATCATAGTATAGCATCATAGTATAGGGTGATGTCATTGTGTAATGTAATGTCAGTTTAATACAGTATCAAAGCATAGTGTGAATTCATAATGCAATGTAATGTCAGTATAGTACAGTATCATTGTATAGTGTGATGTCATAGTGTTACGGCCACCGCTGGCCGTAATGTTTTCATGACTGATTTCTGTTGGGATGTAAATACAGCTGTGTGATTCCCCGTTGAGGATTGATCCTTCTGGAGCTGAGGCCATATACTTCCTGTTTCCTGCTCACTGGCATCTGCGATTGGTGGGGCTGAGAGTCAACTGAACTTACCAATGAAGAGTCTGCAATCAAAACCGCCTCACCATAAATAGCTTGTGTGACCACAGTTCCACGCGGCTGATCTGTGATCAGCTCGCCTGTTGTATAATGTTGTGTTCTCCAGAGAGTATGTTGCACGTGTCCATAGCTCAGTAATTTCCTGATTGTCTGTCTGAGTGTTTTTCAGTGTCAGTTGTGTAACTTTGTAGTGTTTACTTGGTTTCAATTGTGAGTACTAAGAGTTGGCCACCCCTTTTGTTTGAAACTTTTAAATCACAGAGTACCTGCAAGTTTGTTTAGTCCTCCTGGTGCGTTATAAGCTTATGGGTGCTGACCTCCATTTGTTCTTTAACTTTTTCTTTAATTGCAAGAGACAACTTTATGTAATTTACCCAATTTTATTTCGTGTGCTCTTATCTTGTTAATTAAACTCTGACTTGCACCCTGAGCCAGTCCAGTGGTCACATTCCACCTCATTTCTTATCTCACCTACATCTTACTGTTCCCTAACACTGCCGGGTCGTAACAATAATGTAGTGTAATGTCAGTATTGTGTAGTGTCAGTTTAATACAGTATCATAGTATAGTGTGATGTCATAGTGTAATGTAATGTCAGTTTAATAAAGTATCATGGTATAGTGTGATGTCATAGTGTAATGTGATCTGTCCCTGGCTAACAGCACCTGCCTGACGCGGCAGGGGACCAGGCTGCATGGCGCCCTGCAGTCCCTGGATCACGATGGGAGCAGCTAGTCCAACATTCAGTGTCTCAGTAGACATGGATGTATTTGGCTGCTTAGAGCTATATGGAGCTGCACCCAGGGTGGTGCACCCAGCATGTGCTCCGCTCACACTTTCATCCAGCTGATGGTGGACAGTGACCTCATGTCCCGGGTTATGAGCACCTGCAGGACTCTTCAGGTGACTGGTCAGTGACAGGCGGAGCTGGTACCAGAGGGTTTCAAGTAGTAATCTGTATTCCTCGTCAGTGAGAAGTTCTGCATTCAGATCCATGGCGTCGGCAGGCATGTTGTCAGCTGTCTCCATACGGTTACTCCAGAGGAATGACTGGTGTTTCACTCTGTCTGAACGTTATGTTACCTGAGACAAACATTAATAAGAAGATGATTTTCAGAATCTGATATTAAAACACCATATGCACATTTTTGGGGGTGGCACCATCCAAAAACATGCATGGGGATTAGGTTAATTGGCTAATTTAAATTGACCATAGGTGTGAATGTGAGTGTGAGTGATTGTCTGTCTCTATGTGTCCTGTGATGAACTGGAGACTTGTCCAGGGTGTACCCTGCCTTCCACCCTAAGACAGCTGGGATAGACTCCAGTCCCCAAATGCAGCTTCCATGTTGATGTATCAGCATTAATACTCCAATAATATAATATATGATACAATATGAACTGGAGCAGGTACTTTAAAATTTGAGAAATTTTGCAGAACAGTGTTGTATTGACAGCTAACAGACCATTGGTGAAATGTGTTTTGGTAATAATAATAATAGCTGGTTAATGAGTGCTTTACTTTATGTATTTGTGTACTTACTTGATGCCGATAACTGATGGATCAGCTAGCTCAAAAGTTTTGTCTTCACTTTCTCAGGTGAAATGAGCAGCGTGTCTTCTGTTAAACACTTCAGTTGTGTTCTGTTCTGTTCTGATCTGCTTTGATCTGAATTCTAATCTGCTTTGATCTGTATTCTAATCTGCTTTGATCTGTATTCTAATCTGCTTTGAGCTGTACTGTATCTTCTGTTATCATTTGCATATTTGGTTACCCGGGCAACCGCAAAGTAACTAAGTATTGTCAAAAATCAATAAGTGCATTATTACACATTAATGTCTCTTAATGCATAATGCATGTATACACACACACACACACACACAAACATCAGTCTAGTGTCCAGTGAGCAGTCCAGTTAACAACAGACAGAGAGTCTAAGCAGGTCAGTTTTTACCCAGACATGCAGTGTAAATTTGAACTCTACAGCGTGTTAAACTGTAGAAAAAGCTTGAATCTCTGCTTGCAGAGGGAATTTTCCAGAGTGGCGCCACAGACGGGTAAGTAACCTTAACATTCACATGTTGGCAACATCTTTAAAAAAACATCTGGAGTTTTATAGACTGCCAAAGGTTATTAAGAATCAGGGAGAACAATGCCAAAAGTTATCAGAGGAAAGGAGGCGCTTGTGGTTAGCGAAGCTAAACCAGGATCTACGAGGCAAAAATCTGGACAACATCCAAATTTGTTCAGCCCATTTCTTGTCAGGTAAGTGAAATGTTGATAGCAGCAGCTCTTAATCTCTAGTGTAATGATAATATAATTCATATCAAGCTTGCTACAGTAGTAACACAGTTCTTAAAATGTAGTGTGCTGTATTTCTCATTGAATTTCAGGTAAAAGGTCTGATCTTTATCAAAAGGATGACCCAGATTGGGTGCCATCTATTAGAATGACGGTTCAGCAAAGGTCACCTGAAGAAACAGGGACATCACGCTACAAACGCTGTATGAATCGAACCCAGCAGAAACTGAAGGACGCTGCTGCTGCTGAGAATGATGTTGCTGCTGCTGAGACTGATGACCATACCGCAAGTGATTATATCAGCAGTAATTTGTGCAGCACAGGGACACAAACTGAATTGACTGGTTATTTCATTGAGACTATGACCAGTGAACTTCAAAGTCTCAGAACTGAAAACATTCAGTTACGCTCTGATGTGGCACATTTGTCCACTTCCTATGACCAAAGTGCATTTGTTGATAAGGATGAAAAGGTTTTATTTTTCACTGGCCTACCTACATACCAGATACTGTTGGTACTCTTCACATTCCTTCGTCCTCACCTCCCTGTGAAGACGTCACTTTATAAGTTTAGGCAGTTGATGCTGACACTGATGCGCCTTAGGCTTAATGTTTCCACAACCTTCCTGTCATATGCATTTAACATATCAATAGCCACTGCTTCTAGGATAGTCACTGACGTCGTTGATGTCATGTTTATTCGTATGAAGCCACTTATCATGTGGCCAGAAAGAGAGCATTTGTAAAAAAACATGCCAATGCAATTCAGGAAACATTTTGGGAAAAAATGTGTGGTTATTATTGACTGTTTTGAAGTTTTAATAGAACGTCCATCTAACCTGATAGCCAGAGCAGAAACATGGTCTTCATACAAGCACCATAACACAGTTAAATTCTTGATTGGTATTACACCACAAGGCACAGTGTCTTACATTTCCAGTGCATGGGAAGGAAGAGTAAGTGACAAATACTTAATGGAAAACTGTGGCTTTTTGGACAACATAGTTCCTGGTGATCTTGTTCTCGCTGACCGTGGCTTTAATATTCAGGCCACTTTAGGTTGTAGAATGGCTCATGTGAAAATTCCAGCCTTCACTCGTGGAAAGTCACAGTTAGCTCCTGTTGACTTAGAAACCACAAGGAAAATTGCTCACGTCAGGATTCATGTTGAGCGTGTGATTGGTAGCGTGCGCCAGAAATATACTGCTTTGGGGGGGATATTGCCAATTGATGACTTTTTTATAGCCTAAAATTATTTAGAAATGATTGTGAATTTACAGTCGTTTAGTAATTGATATTGTATTGTTATGGAAGAGAACACACAGCATAAAACAATCATCAGAACAGATTTATTTTTATACTGAAAACCATACAGTACAATAATCGTATATACTATAGTACAATGAATTAACTGTAAACATTTCTAAATATAGCTAATGTACATTAAAACAAAGTGCCTGAAGTGCACAACTTCACAGCAGTCCACTAAAAAATATGGACTGCTGAGTTTTTGAGTTTTTTCCCCTTTTTGGCAGAAACTGAGGTAACTTTTGGCACTTTGGGCAGTACCATTTTCCCTTTGGTGCAACCTTAACATTAATGCATGAGTAGTGAAACCACTCAATATAACATTTTGCATTGTCACACAGAATCATCTTTCCAAACTCAACCTGGCCACAGAAACACCAGGTTTGTTCTTGGCTACTGGAACTTGCAGCACAATCAGAGCCATGTGATTCGACTGAGGCAGATACTCCAGGTTGTGAGGACACATTGGCCATGGTAGATGAAAGCCTTGTGTAGAACTTGCTAACTAACTCTGGCATAATGGCTGTGTCAAAAATGTGCTTGCTTTTCTGACATATCATGTCCCAGAACTCTTCATCAAATAAAATTTGCTCAACATGCAAATCCTTTTCTGTCCAAACCACAAAATCAGCAGATTCCAGTTTGCACACCCCAAGTTGAGTTTGCACCTGGTAGAAATACTGGTGCTTTCGGTTAAGTGTCAGTTTCCCTTCACTGTCCTTCTCCAAATAGGATACACTGTCTAACTTCACACAGAATGGACATTTCACTTCAATTACACTGACACCACAACAATCACAAGAAACAAGGCCATCTGGAGAAGCACCCAAGAATGGCACACTTGGATTTATGAAGAAACCTGCCTTTTGTACTTTAACATTTTCATGAGATTTCTTATGTACATCTGTAAACATATCACATGCAAATTTCTCATAATTACATCCCCAGGTAGTGGCTTTTGATGTGAATTTGTATGACTCAGGATAGCACACATTTTTGATGAAGCTCTGAGATGGTTGTTTTGGATCAGTGCAACATGCAGTTTTCATTTTAGATGCGGTAATTTGACCAGCACGAAATCAAAACCACAGTTTAGAGGAAGCTTGATCCCTTGTAGCAGCCTCAACTGCCTTTGCTTGCCCCTCTGATACTGAAATTTCAACATCTTTGCACACAGCCAATGCTAACTGGTAAAGCTTTAAGCACCTAGGAAAAGTGATGCCAAAAGACATTTGCATGTATTGTGAATTTGTGTATTGACAGTATGGATTATATGGTAAGAAAAGCCTACATTCATGTCAAATAGACATTTGTGATATAGCATAGAAATGCAAATAAATAATAAGTCATTGTGAGGAAATGTGTTTAATAAAGCATTTTATTCAGGAAACTGCAGAGAAACTCACGTCTCCGTCTCTGTTCCTTCATACTGTTTTACAGAGTCACCTGGAGCCAGAGAAGACATTTGTTCATATTATTAACTGTATACATGGTTTTAGATTTGGGACCTGTAACATTATGTTTTGACATATAATGATAAGGACAGACTGTCTCCATTGAGGAAGGGATTCAAAGCCATGGATGACCAGTCCATGGACTGAACCATGTAAACTTGTCTGTGTAAAGGACGGGATTCAACCCACAAGTACAGAACACAATGTTTTGAGTATGTTATATACTTTGTGTATATTCTATATAGGTACAATATAATGCTTTTCATGTAAGGATTTATATGAGATTAAGAGAGTAACAGGTCACATGACCAAAGGTTTAAGTAAGGCATTATGGGTATGGCCATGTCACTGTAGGTAAGAAACAACATGGATACAGAGGAGAGACATGAGGCCCCAACATGACCACATTCTGCACATGATCCAAGAGGCTCACATGACTTAGCTGTTTTTAAAGAGTTCAACCAATCATCTGTTTCCATGTGTCACTATAGAAGATCTGTGCTCAGGTAGTATTATCTAAATCAGAGGTTTTCAAAGTGTGGGATAGTGAGCCTCCCCTAAGAGAACTCAAAAGCACCTGTGCCCCACCACTTTTTTAAAACATCTTAAACATGTTTGTATGTTCTTCATCATATTTTAACATTATCATTTTAACACCTTTGTGTTTTTAAAGATATTTTTGAACACAATTAAACATATTAAAAATACATTTGAGAAAACACAATTTAACTTTTCAACAGATTTGTTAAAAACAAGTTCACTTATCCAACGTTATCCCACATTAACGCTGGTCTACACTTAAAATGATCACCAGCACCTTATCCAGAGACAGCAGTGCTATTTTCTGATTGGCTGATGTGTTGCCGTATGTTATTTTCTGATTGGCTGATGTGTTGCAGTATGTTATTTTCTGATTGGCTGATGTGTTGCAGTATGTTATTTTCTGATTGGCTGATGTGTTGCAGTATGTTATTTTCTGATTGGCTGATGTGTTGCAGTATGTTATTTTCTGATTGGCTGATGTGTTGCAGTATGTTATTTTCTGATTGGCTGATGTGTTGCAGTATGTTATTTTCTGATTGGCTGATGTGTTGCAGTATGTTATTTTCTGATTGGCTGATGTGTTGCAGTATGTTATTTTCTGATTGGCTGATGTGTTGCCGTATGTTATTTTCTGATTGGCTGATGTGTTGCAGTATGTTATTTTCTGATTGGCTGATGTGTCACAGTATGTTATTTTCTGATTGGCTTGAGCGTGCCAAGCTCCTGATGAGCTCTGTGATTCCCAGAGTGTCTTGCTACACGTCCCACTGCTCATATAGAGGTGTAATGTGTGACAAATACCAGGTGTGGCAGGTGAGAGAGTGAAAGGGTTAAAATGTGTGTCACAGTCTGAATGGTGACACTTGAGAGTCATGGCAACGGGGAAGCGGAGGGCTACTTTTTTATCCCACTTGAATTGGAAAATTTAATGCGCTCATATGGCAAGTTTGAACACATTTTAAGAAAGAAGTGAAACACCGCTGCAGCTGCAAGAGAGAGAGAGACGGCGTGGGAGAACATTGCTGCCCTGGTCAGTGCGTAAGATTAAATGTAGTCCTTTGCAATCACAATAATATTACAGAGGAAAACTATTTCAATGGTTGCCTATTAACAAATCTCTGACTTAATGGTCACTAAAATGTTTTCTAAGCTCACAATGTCCAATATTCAGAATTCAATATTCACATATTAAATA
The DNA here is from genome assembly GCA_029721515.1 of Synanceia verrucosa. Classification (NCBI taxonomy): domain Eukaryota; kingdom Metazoa; phylum Chordata; class Actinopteri; order Perciformes; family Synanceiidae; genus Synanceia; species Synanceia verrucosa. The sequence continues at coordinate 108,662 of MU838934.1, read as the reverse complement.
TTTTTTGCCAAGCAGAGCTAGACAATCGTGTGCCCGTATGCAAATTAGCCATGTGCTATTTGCACCATATGCACGTCTCTGTCCCCAGTTATTGTCTTGGAAACCCCAGTCCTTAACATGCACTGATTTCATGTTGATACGTAACATTTATTCAGTTGTTTCCTTGCATTTTAATTCACAACTTGCACTGCTGGTCTGATAACAATCTCCTGATGAATATTTAATTCTCTGCGCAGTAATGCTGCTCCTTCATCCACTGGATCGTTAACAAAAGGACGTGTTATTTTCACAGACGGCAGAACTCGCCTGCTGAATGACTGACTGAATGAATGAATGAATGAATGAATGTGGCTGAAAGAGGGCAGAGACAGAGAGAAACTCAAGGTTCACTGAGAAAAACCTGGTCCCGACCAGGTTAGTTTCATAGAGTCTGTTACTACGGTAACCGAGAGCTTAAGTTACCTCCCCCTGTGAAACAGGCTAGAGTTACCCCTCTTTCTCTGGCTTGAGTTACCTCCCTTTGTGAAACGGAAAACTCAGAGTTTCCCTCATTTCAGGGTTAACAGACTCAGAGTTTTTACTAAACCTGCTTTGTGAAATGGACCCCTGGTCTGACTGAAGATCACTGGTAGTGAAATAGAAGAAGAAGTAGTAAGGCGCACTGGGAGCAACTTTGGAGTTAAGTGTCTTGCTCAAGGACACAACAGCTTGTTGTGGATCAGGGTTGAAAGATGACCACTCTACCCACTGAGCTACAGCCACCTGGATGGGACCTAGATGAAGCTGCTAACTAAGCTAGCTTCCTCAGGTCTTAATAAACTTTCAAGAGTTGCCCTGTAACCTTGACGAAGGGAACTCATTTTAATTCAGGTTCTCTAAATCTTCGTTAGCGAGTGTCTTGTTCACACTACATGATTTTCAGCCAATCGGCACGTTGGCTGTGTTTTTTTTTCACACCCCTCCCCCTAGATCAGGGTGAGGCAGTCGTCATCTCGGCGAGCCTTTGTCCTTAAATGTGAACACCTCAAAAACACCAGTCATCAGGTCGCCGACGTCTTGACTGTTTGTTGCTGATGAAAACTGAACGTCTAGCCTGCTAAATATCAATTCCAGTCACGCTGACGTAAAAAGAACTGCAGCCAATGAGAGCAGACATGGTTGAAAGGAGCAGCGGCAGCAGCAACGTCAACAACAGAAACAACTTTTCTCTTTTTGTTCTTTCACTACATGGTAAAACACAAACATTGAGGAGGGCTGCATTCTGCTCAGTGTCCATGTTCACAATGAAAAGCTTGCTGTTGACTGCGCTCCAGTCAGCCTCCTCTCTTTAATTCCTGGTGATTAATAAATGAGCCGCTCATTGTTTTCTTCTGTTCAAATGAGAGCATGTTTACAGCGATCACTGAAATCCATCTTCAAAGAAAGCAGGAGAGGCTTTGTTCTAGTGTTTGGAAGGCAATATGTCCATATATTCATTAATATCGTCACTCATATTTTCACTGAAATACAGAAAAAAAATGCCACAGACTTTTTCCTCATCCCACAAGTTTAATAAATGATGTCCTTCAATAAACTTTGTGGAAAAAGAAAAGCTCCTGTCAGCCACAGAGCTGTTTCAGTGATCACTGTAAACACTAGAAAACAACGAGCGGTTCATTTATAAACCAGGAATTAATGAGAGGCGACTGACTGGACAGCAGTGCAGCAGTCTGACACACCTGCTGAATAGAGAGTCATGAACACCTCAACACTCTGACAGGGAAGAAATGAGTGACGTAGTGTGAACACCACGGTGAGTCAACGACTACGACAGTCATGTTGTGTGAACACGACATAATTTAGTAAAATTACTGTCTTTATCTCCTGATCACAAAACCAGGTTACTGATTCAGATTACTTTAGCTGGTTAATTAAACACATAAACCATCGTCCCTGGGTGGGCTTGAACCATCAACCTTTCGGTTAACAGTCGAACGTGCTGGCCAACTGCACCACAGAAACTTCATAAACAAATGTTAGCATGCTAGCATTAGCCCATACACTAAACACTACACATGATGAGCCTGCTAGTTATTGTTACTGATAGACTTGAACATACTTTATTAAACAAAGTTTGGAGGAGATGGAGCTCATCCTGTTCCAGTCTGGCTGCCTTGTTAGGACAAGATCTCCTCAGCTCTCTGTTAACCTGCTCTGCAGTGATGGTGGTGGACAGAGGACTAACACATCAGTCCCATCTGGTCTAGTGGTTTGGATCACTGGTTTTCATGCTGGTGGCTGGGGTTTAACTCCCTCTAGAGGAATGTGAAAGTGAGGAAAGTGAAAAAGAGAAAAGACGAGAAGAAGAAGAAGACCAAATATTGAGGTATGTCTTCTAATGTTTACATGACAAAAATATGACAATTAGTTTCAACTATAGCTAGCTAGCTAGTGAAGTAGCAATGATAGTACAATAAAATATTTAAAGATAAATAACAGGCCAGTGTCTTTTTATAGAGATAACTGCTCCTTCTTTGGATGTTGTGGTTTCTAGACTCTATGTTGTTACTAGACTGTATGTTGTTCATAGGACTATTGAAATTAGTGCACTAACATGGATTAATCCAGCATCATAATTAATATAATAAAAAACTCCCTGATATGTATGACAGGGATAGTGTAATTTTTTGAACAACACAATCATCTACTTTTTGGCTGCATTTTCTCTGCCATTGTTCCCTGCAGAACAGAGTGTATTTCTATAACTCTGTATTTCTGCAGAGGAGTGTGCTGGATATTTCCAGCAACAGTGGGGAGGAGGGAGGGACAGAGGGGAGACATGAGCAGGATGAGACATGAAGGCATCTGATTGGTTCTTTCCATTTGTAATGGCAGGGATTGGTCAGAGTTTTACATTCCTGCAGCTGCCACAGAGGTCTGATTCTTTTCATTCGTTTTTAAAAGGACCATTTCACCCTATATAACAAAAAGTGTTTCTGAACAGAATGACAGAGTATAGCTTTACATTTGGAGATATTTTTGGTGAAGACAGAGAGAATCTTAGTGGCTTCAGGTCTCAATGGGAGATGAAAGAAGGTGCCCTCAACAAAGCACTGTTTTCAGTCTGAATACCAACTTTAAGCTTGACATGGAACATGGAAAAGGCTGCATTGTTAAAGTTGGACTCATGTTTAAAAGCAGGTTCCTCTGAGATTTGGTGCTAACCATTACACCATGGAGCCACATAGTTGTCTGTTTTCCTCACAGTCTGTGTAGACACACTCATATATGATGTTTGTTTTGACATTGTTCAGTTCTTTCATAGGCAAGGTGGGTCTGTTAGTGGTTCATGTGATGGAAAGTTCCAGAACATTAGCCTGTTGGCTATTCCTAGCCTTGTCCACAGTTTGTAAGATAGCTCACTTTTCAGAAATGTCACTGAAATCATAACTTTATGTGAAACAGTATAAACACATTTTGCCTGCAATGGGGGGCCCATTAAAATTTCATTTCATTTGGTTTTTCAAAAAGTTTTTCAAAATAAAACTACCCATTCAAAAGTGTATTCTAGTTCTTCTCCATGACTGCAGAAGGAAGCAGCTGTGTTGTTCAAATGGCACAGAGCCATCAGAGCTTCTCCTTTAATGTGAATATAAGAAGTGTTGGAGATGCCAGGGATTGAACCCAGGACCTACATCCACCATGAGCTCATCATGCAGGTGTGGTGTACCATGCTCTGCTAATGATAATATGAGAATGATAATATTTGAATCAAAATATCTGCACATATTAAAAGTGACATATATAGATTTGATATATATATATATATATATATATATATATATATATATATATATATATATATATATATATATATATATATATATATATATATATATATATATATATATATATATATACGTATATATATATATATATATATATATATGCATATATAGGTATATATAGGTCTCATTCCATTCAAAGTGTGTAAACTCAGCCCTGGTCCTGAATTGCAGCCAGTTAAAAATCACTGTACTGAGCTCTGCTGAGAACAGGCTGTTTCTGTGTCTGTACCTTTAAATAACCCTGAGCTGTGTCTGACCACGCCCCCTCTCTGGAAAGAGGAAGTCTCTCTCTCTCTCTCTCTCTCTCTCTGGTGCTTCTGTTTACTTCTAGATATGACAGTGGCTAAAGAGGCTAATGTGACTCTGCAGTGCATGGACAGTACAGTTAACAGTAGTCAGTCACCTAAATTACAAATAAGTGTATAACACTAGCTTCAAATGAGCCTTGTGCTCACAGAGCTTATGTTGAATGTCTCCTGATATTAATTACTCAAGAACCACCAGAACTTCCCAAAGTTTTGCACCAACCGGAGGTCTGGGGGTGGGTCACAATCACAGTCAAATGAGCCAAATAGTAAAAAATTAACATAAACATGTCAGCATTTATTTAGGTTAAAAACAGAACTCATTTGAATCAGCAGAATTATAACAAAAGTCTTCTTTTGAACGTTCTCCAAACATGTTACTGATGTTTATATAATTAGCATGACGTACAACAAACACGTGACTAACAATCCCACGACAGAATTGTACTGAACTCTGTCGTGGGATTGGTCCAAAGGTAGTCATGTATTTAGTGTATGCAATTTTTACTACACAACAGTAAACACAAGTTGTCGGTACTCTCTATATATACGGCTCTGTTCTCCAAGGACTGAGCTACTGCTGCCCTAAAACAGTCATTTTCATTCGGGGAGTTGAAAACCAGGGTTCTGTTTCACAAAGCAGGTTTAGTGAAAACTCTGAGTCTGTTTACCCTGAAACTCTGAGTTTTCCATTTCTAAAAGGGAGGTAACTTAAACCAGAGAAAGAGGGTTAACTCTAGCCTGTTTCACAGAGAGAGGTAACTTAAGCTCTCGGTCAGTTACCGTAGTAACGAACTCTATGAAGCTAACCTGGTCGGGGCCAGGTTTTTCTCAATGAACCTCTCTGTCTGTTTCAACCACACACACTATTTGATTTCCTCATTCATTCATTCATTCAGTCAGCAGGTGTCAGTTTTGGCGTCTATCAAAATGACATGTCATTTCACTAATGATCCAGTGGATGAAGATCGGGAGATTGCACATGCTAATTTGCATACGTGCACGAGATTTGACTGCAAAAAATATTTTGTGAATATTTAATTGTGAATATTTGACATTGTGATCTTAGAAAACATTTTAGTGACCATTAAGTCAGAGATGTGTTCATAGGCAACCATTCAAACAGTTTTCCTCTGTAATATTATTGTGATTGCAAAGGACTACATTTAAACTTACACACTGACCACGGCAGCATTGTTGTCCCACGCTGTCTCCCTCTCTTTTGCAGCTGCGGTGAAAATGGTGTTTCACTTCTTTCTAAAAACATGTTCAAACTCACCATATGAGCACATTAAGACTTCCAATTCAAGTGGGGTGAAAAACGCAGCCCTCCACTTCCCCGTTGCCATGGTGACTCGTCAAATCAGGGTTTCATTGATGCTGGCTTTTTATCGCTGTGGTGTACGTGTTTAACTGAAGGTGAAACTACTCCGAGTTGATTAAACCTACTCAAATCAGCTGATCTGGAACCGGAAACTCAGAGTTTTCTATCTCAGAGTAGATCAACTCAGAGTTCAGGGTTACACTCAGAGTTTGTTGAACCTGCTTTATGAAATGAAACCTAACAACTAGATGTGTCTGTCCTCTGTCCACCACCATCACTGCAGAGCAGGTTAGCAGAGAGCTGAGGAGATCTTGTCCCAACAAGGCAGCCAGACTGAAACAGGATGAGCTCCATCTCCTCAGATGGAGGACTGTTCTCTCCTCTGTCCTGTTCACTCTGTTCACATCCCAAACAGTTCATCAGCAGGTTTTGAGGGAGGACAGCTTGTTTTATCTTCCTGAGGAAGTAAAGTCTCTGTTGGGTCTTCTCCACTTGGTGAGAGGTGTGTGGACCAGGTGAGGTCAGCTCAGATGTGGACTATATATACTGAATGAAGGCAGGAAACTGTGTTTACTATCTGAAGTATGTTTAAGTCAATCATTAGTAAAAATAACTATCAGGCTCATCATGTGTAGTGTTTAGTGTATGGGCTAATGCCTGCATGCTAACTTTTGCTTCTCAAGTCTCTGTGGCGCAGTTGGCCAGCCCGTTCGGCTGTTAACTGAAAGTTTAGTGGTTCGAGCCCACCCAGGGGATGATGGTTTATGTGTTTAATAAACCAGCTAAAGTAATCTGAATCAAGGCTGGAATATATAATATAATAATATTCTCCAACTACGTAATACGTTATCCGACTCCGTAGCTATGGAGACCCCTCACAGTTCTCCGTCGTGATGCGTGTTCTGCACCCATGCGGTTAAACGCACCGCCTCGGAAAGTGAAGCAATTTGCCTTAATATTGCAGATGAAAGCAGGAGAAAATACTATTTTATGATTTAATTATTTGTGAGGGAGATAGAAGAGTAGAGCATTGGTTGCTTTCAGTATTTAAAACTCCTCTTCCTCTTTCTTCTCAACACAAAATCGGATAAGAGCGAACACAAACCAACACCTTTCAGTATGTTCTGTGGAAATATACCCCAGCCATAATTACTAAATGAGTTAAATGGATATTTTGAGCAGGTTTAATGTGTTTGACTTGCCTTTCACAAGGCTAATCGATACTTTAGTTTCTGTCCTGTCGCGCTGCTGCAGAGATGACCTGTCTGTTTCTGTGTAGGGAGAGGGGCTGCATTTCACAGCAGGGGTGTAACTAGAGGACCAATCACAGCCCTTGTCGTCTCTGTTTTCCCTTGATGGATTGACGGACAGTTAAAAAAAAAATTCCTGCGCCCGGAGAGGACAGAGAGGCTCTCCGTCTCTACGTACGGCACTTTACGGAGTACTATAAGTTGGCCTTCAGTAACTTGGCTTTGTGATCAAGAGGTAACCCTAACCCAGGTAAGATGGTTTATGTGCTGAATTAACCAGAAGAAGTGATCTGAATGAGTAACCTGTGTTGTGTGATCAGCAGCTAAAATCAGTAATATTCACTAATTTACCTAATGAAGATTTAGAGAAGCTGTATTAAAATGCTGTGTTAAAATAGTCTTTTCAACTAAGAGTTACTTTCATCAAAGTTATGGAGCAGCTCCTCTAAAGTTTACTGAGAACCGAGGCAGCTAGCTTAGTTAGCAGCTTCATCCAGGTCATATGGGGGGGTGGCTGTAGCTCAGTGGGTAGAGTGGTCGCCTTTCAACTCCCCTGCTCCACAACAAGTTGTTGTGTCCTTGAGCAAGACACTTAACTCTGAACTTGCTCCCCAGGCGCCTTACTGTAGGCAGCCAACTGCTCCTTTATGGGATGGGTAAAATGCACAGGTTGAATTTCATCCATGTATCGCAGGGCACTTCGAGACAGACAACCACTCACATTCACAACTACGGTCAATTTAAATCAGCCAATTAACCTAATCCCCATGCATTTTTGTGGATGGTGGGAAGCCAGAGTACCCGAAGAGAACCCACCCATACTCTGGGAGAACATATTCACACAGAAAGTAGGGAATAATATCCTTTACTTACTTGTTCTGAGGCAACAGTGCTAACCACTGCACCACTGTGCCCCCCACTGGAGAGATTTTAAACAGTCACAACTGCCGAGTCTTGGATTTGAATGGCCATGTTGACAAACGTGAGGAAACAAAGAAAGAAAAGTGGTTCCAAGTCAAAGGATGGGTTACATGTAGTGTATTAGAGTCAAATGTACTTATGTTGTTCAATGAATAATAGTCAATGGTCAACATTTTCTGTCCTTTGCACAGCATACACACTCAAAGGCTTTGTAGTAGTCAGTACTTTTTTGTGTTTTCTATTCTAATTTCTCCTGGAGATTGATGATATTAATGTCTCTCTCACATGCTGAACTTGATCTAATTCCTCTGTATAAAGAATTATCATGTAGCTCCTCCTAGCTTGTCTAATCTCATGCTCCACTTTCACAGACTATATAAGTCCATGTAAACACGACTGGAAGGTGTCCTGGATTGTGAGTCAGCAGAGAATGTTGTTGAGGCTGAGTAGTTCAGACAATGACCTGCAAATCCATAGTTCTGCAAGCAAGGGTTCAGATCCTAGCATACATAAGTTCATCATTAATCATGGACTGCAAATCTATTGTGCTCTGTACAGGTGGGTTCATTGTTGTTGCATTGATGTTCACATCAGTCTGCTGAGTTTACGTTATTAAGGTTTACGTGGAGGTGGTTTCCTTCTTGTAGGTTTCATAGTGTAGTGGTTATCATGTCTGCTTTATATGCAGAAGATCCTGGTTCAAACCCCAGTAGAACCACAGCTTTTCTTCAGTGGTGTACAGCAACAAACATATGAAAGGTTTGTGTGGACTGGTAGCTGGAGATGTGTCAGATCCTCCTCCTGTGCACTGCTGGGGTTCCCTTGAGCAAAGCAGCAACCCCTCAACTCCTCTGGGGTTCTTATATGGCAACCTCTCCCTCTGACATGTCTCTGTTCATGCATGTGTATAGGTTATATATAAGTTGTGTGTTTTTAGACCTCTGTGTGCAGTTTGTTTAAAAAAAAACAAATGACACTACTTTCTTTATCGTAGTTCATCTTCTATCTTAATTGTAATGTCACTGTAAAAAAATGAATCTGCATCGAAGGGACTGAAGGTTTCTGTATTTTAACTCAATGCAGACTCTGTCCCAATTCCCATCTGATGTTCATAATCATTCCACATTCAGCTGCTGAACATGTTATGAAGGATCATGACCTTGAGAAACACTGACCTTCACTGCATACCATTTACTTAGATCCTACATACAGTACACAGGGCTCAAGCATCAGAAGCTTTAGTTATCCAACAGCTGACTAGTTCAATATTTCTTGGAATCTGCATCAAAGATCACAAGTTCAGCAATCTGTACCACGTGAAAGTAATGTCACCTCCATAGTTTCTAGGTGATACTGCCTGAAAGGGACTCTGTGGTGCAATGATTAGTGAGCCTGATTCCAGATCAGAAGGTTGTGTGTTCATATGACATCAGAGTCATTATTTCTGCTGAAATTATATCTGGATCAATATAGTATCTATTTAATAACAGTGTACATACACATAATGCTGTACATTTTACAATGTACAAAGATTATTCATACTTAAAAACAAACACTTAAAAACAAATAAAACTACCCATTCAGAAGTGTATTCTAGTTCTTCTCCATGACTGCAGGAGGAAGCAGCTGTGTTGTTCAAATGGCACAGTGAGTGCCAACAGAGCCTCTCCTTTAAAGTGAATATAAGAAGTGTTAAAGACAACAGCGTCTCATACATGTAAAGCACAGGCTCTACCACTGAGCTACATCCCCTGTGATGCTTCAGTAAACCACCATACTACCGATCACTGTTGAAATGTAGGCCATACACGACTCTCCTGCTTACTTTCAGACAAAATAAAAGCAACACTATACTATCACTGAAGAAAAGGACTGTGATTGCTGGGAATCAAACTCAGGTCAAGTGCTTGGAAGGCAGCTATGCTCGCCACTATACCACTATCACTACCACCAGCATGTGTCAAAAAGACAGTTTCCACAAAGTCTGCAATTTATCTGTACATCGAGACAAAAAACACTAATTACAAGTACTGGGTACAAATACTAGGTACACAGTTTCTAGATGGTTAGATTTCTGGCTTACGTCCACTGGATAACATTCCAGTTGTCTTTTTTTCTGATATGACTTGAAGGATGCTGTAGTCCCTGCTAAATTCAAGAGTGCATGTGCAAATATGCATATGGCTGAGTGGTTAAGGTGATGGACTAAAAATCCATTGAGGTCTCACCTCCGCACATTTGAATTCTGCCCATAACGGTAGAGTTTATTATGTTATGGGACATATTCACGACCCAGGTAGACTGGCTCTCCTGTCTCTTCTTGGGTGCAGGTAACCATTACTAGTCTTAGCGTGCTGAATTTTGGCTGTGATTTCGCCGTATGAGGCCTGAAAGTTTGTAAGGCTGCATTCAGACGTGTAGGAGGCAGTGTGGCAACAATACTGTGTAGCTCTTTGCGCATCTCCTGCTATAGTTAACATCTCTGACTGGACAGTAGTTTTCTGATGGAGCTGCCACGAATTGCGCAGTGCCTCTCACTCTTCCCTTTCCAAAAGTGGCAATTTTTTTCATCGTTATGAGCGATGGTGGTATAGTGGTGAGCATAGCTGCTTTCCAAGCAGTTGCCCAGGGTTCCATTCCCAGCCATCACAGGGGCTTTAGTCTTTGGTAAACTTGGTAGTGTACGTGAAAATACCTATTCTTACTTACATCCACTGGATAAGGTTCAAATTATCTTTATTTTTTGCAATATGATGGCATAGGCGGTGTAAGTTGTCGTGGCCGAGTGGTTAAGGCGAAGGATTAGCAATCTATTGTCTCCCTGCGCAGTTTTGAATCCTGCTGACGATGATAGAGTTTGTTGAATTTTGGGACATATTCACTACCCAGGTAGGCTGGCTCTCCTGTCCCTTCTTAGCTGCAGGTGATGGTGAAAGACCTTGTGAGGTTGTCGGACATATTAACAACACAGAACGTGGTAGTCCAGTCGGCCTTCTCAAGTCAACGACCTGTCTCTGTAATGTTGTTGACATTGAAAGTTTGTAACGCTGCATTCAGACGTGTAGGAGGCAGAGTGGCCACAATACTGTGTAGCTCTTTGAACATCTCCTGCTGTAGTTTACATGCTCATCTCTGACTGGATGGTAGTTTTCTGATGGAGGTGCCACAGTTTGCACAGTGCCTCTCACTCCTCCCTTTCCAAAAGTGGCATTTTTTTCTGCCGTATGAGCGATGGTGGTATAGTGGTGAGCAGAGCTGCCTTGGGTTAGATTCCCGGCCATCACAGGGGCTTTAATCTTTGGTCAATTCAATGCACGTGGAAACAGTTTTTCTTGCACATGTCCACTGGATAACATTCAAATTATCTTTATTTTTTTCCGATATGATGGCAAGAACGACGCAAGTTGTCGTGGCCGAGTGGTTAAGGCGATGGATTAGCAATCCATTGTCTCCCCGCGCCGTTTCGAATCCTGCTGACAACGATAGGGTGTGTTGAATTTTGGGACATATTCACTACCCAGGTAGGCTGGCTCTCCTGTACCTTCTTAGCTGCAGGTGATGGTGACCTTGTGGCCTGAAAGTTTGTAACGCTGCATTCAGACGTGCAGGAGGCAGTGTGGCCGCAATACTGTGTAGCTCTTTGAACATCTCCTGCTGCAGTTAACCTGCTCATCTCTGACTGGACGTAGTTTCAGTTGTCTTTTTTTCTGATATGACTTGAAGGACGCCGTAGTCTTTGGTAAATTTAATGGTGCACGTGCAAATATCTTTTCTTGCATATGTCCACTGGCTAATGTTCAAATTATCTTTATTTTTTGTGATATGATGGGAGAGCTGCAGTAGGTTGTTGTGGCCAAGTGGTTAAGGCAATGAACTAGAAACCCACTGCAGTTTCCCTGTGCAGGTTTGAATCCTACCAACAATGGTAAATTATTTTGACGTAGCATAAATAGTCTTTAGTTCTAACAGTATTCATGACAGATATAAACTGTACAGACAGAGAAATAAAATGAGTTTTACTTGTTTCAATAATGTGAGTAAACATGAACATAGAGATGCATTTGGAGCCGACTCTGAAAAGAGACAAACTTGCCATCGTTAATCAGCATCCACATGAATGCTGTCTGCTTAGATTTAGGATGAAGGGCTTGGTCTGCTCCTCTGCTATGAAAATCTTTTTCACCAAATGTTAAAAAAGAGTCAACTGGACTTGCTTGAGGTTTGTTGAAGATGTCTCATTTCTCATCCAAGAGGCTTCTTCAGTTCTAACGTTAGGAGTCGTTACCATTACTGTGGGAGTCGCTGTCCACCCACCCTTATGAAAGCTGTTAAGGTGATCTGCACTCAGGTGTGAATGGATACTGTGGTTTCTGGGGATGGAGGTCAATACTGAGATGTAAGTAGCTGATAGATGGTGTCATAGTCCTGGTAGTGAGTTTCTCTTCAGCTTCCTGAATACAATGAGAGCAAGAGCGCCTGCCTCCCCTGTATTCTGTACACCGCTGAAGCTATGCCACTGTCTCATACTGCCCCCTACTGTTATGGAAACACATAGCAACTTCACATTCCCACAATAATACCTGTGACTGTGTTCTAAATAGATAATCCATGGCTGAAAATTAAATCAATAAGATAAATAATAATAAAAAAATCAATACCCCACATGTGACCTCACTAGTGGGTGTTACAGTAACATGCTTCATTATTACTGGAACAGTCAGCTCAGCTCCTCCAGACTATTTCAAACAAACTATTTCAAATTTTAAAAAGTTTACATGTGAAAACCAGACGTGGTTACAAAAAAGGTTTCCAACTCTTTGCATAAAAGGGATCTGAACAACGGGACTATCGCTTCAAAGCAGCCAAGATAGAAACTAAACTATTGTGGAGAATGTGGGCATCGATCCCACTACCTCTCGCATGCTAAGCAAGCACTCTACTATTTGAGCTAATTCCCCTGCATGAAATGCTGCCATGTAGCTCCATGTAGATCATCTCATCCCATACTTTTCCAGACTCTTGAAGGTCTCCTGGATCAGACGTCTACTGTAATTCATCAGATACAGTAGACGAGGTGGTTGAGATCAATTATGCTCTGCAAATTCAAATCACATCCTTGTTCCAGAAAAGCTTACATTAGTCTGCAAGTTGACGTGTTGGAGGTGATGAGCTGCCAAACATTGTGCTCCACACAAGTTTACATGGTTGACTCCATGCACTGCTAATCTGTTGTCCTGCTGGACTGCTAATTCAAGGTTCAAGAGTCTTTATTGTCATTATGCACGCAGAACAAAATTTTGGAGAGTCTCTCGGCTTAAAGGCACACATGAATAAAGAAATAAAAATAAAAATATTGAAAAACAGAAATAGAAAATATAAAATACCGGGACTTTCCTGTATTGAATCTATAGATTCTGAGTGATGTCACTGATGACCTCATACCAATCCATATGCTAATATAACAGAACACATTATATTATGTCATTCTTTTCTATGCAAGGAGTGTTTTCCTCCTGAATATCTGCTGTGGAGCCAAAGGTCACAGGTTCAATCCCCACCTGTGGCAAGGATGGAGAAAAGTGTCAGGTAAGGTAAGGGAAAAGTAAACAGTGACATGAAGGCAGAACAAGATATGTCTTCATAGACTAGTGGTGTAAAAGAGATGTGAATTGCCCATCAATTGAATTTGCCCATCACTAGCGTTAAGGTGATCTGCACTCAGGTGTGAATGAATGCTGCAGATGAGAGGTGAAACGTCTTCAACCAACCTAAAGCAAGTCCAGTAGACTTAAAAACAGTTGAACTGGACAAAATCAGAAAAGGCTGGTTTTCATTGGTGAAATATCAATGTTTGGAGTGCAGTGACCAGGCCTGTCTCAACCGGGAAGGCAAACTAGGCAACTGCTGAGGACCCCCACTGGTTATGTGTTCAACAGCAACGACAACTTTGTGAGCAGCACCTCCCTAAATTCAATGACTGAAAAGTGCAATGACACTGTTATTGAAATCCCCCTCGAGGGGGCCCCTCCCTTATAGTTTGACAGCAGGGCTGCATTTGCTGAAGCCAAGGCCCACAAACAGTAGTTGTAGACATTTTGCACATGACTGTCTCTTCGTGTCAGGAAGTTAATTTGATGTGTGTTTTTACACTTTGTGCACTTTTCTGTGTGTGTTGATAGATCAAATTGAAATATTGCTGTTAGTTTGTTAAAGTTTGTTATGATTTTGAAACTTCATTAGTGTAGTTATCTGTGGCAGAGTGTAGCTTGTTAAAGTGTAGTGTGTAAACTCTGCTTGGCATAAGGATTATAATAGTAAAATATATGATTGTTATCATTGTGTGGTAATTCACAGGTAAATTTGCAGTGGAAGTGTGTTGGAAAGAAGTTATTCAGAGTGGTAGCATGCATTTGTTTACACAGTAATGTACATGTCTCACACGTTACAAAAACAATATACATACTTAAGGTAAAATAAACACAAGTTAAGAAAAAACATGCACCCTGAGAACAAATCCTGTCTTAATAATTACTTACAAAACATCAAAGTGGAGACAGTATAAGATAAGGGAGGAGTTAACTGTCTGATCTCTCAATAGATATGGGAGAGTTTTCTTCTACTTGGGTAGTAGGCGCTTCTTCTTCTTCTGCTTGGTAAAGCTGTTACAAGCTGTGGTCACATAAGTTGTCTTTTGCGTGAATGCTTTGTTCCAATTTTTCCATATATGTCAGGGTTTGCTGTGCAGTTTCAGTAATTTGTTTTGTGAGATCCTGTGGATGTGTGAATGGCTTGTGCTGTGTGTGTGGTGTTTGCAAGCATAAAGCAGAGTCACTTACTGTAATCAAGCTTTACAAAGTCCTTCACCTTCAACAGTTTCACTTTTTGGAAATTTACTGGGTGAATAAAATGTCATTTTCTGAAAGTAGTAGGAGAAAGGGGAGTACACACATACGATTAGACAGTTTATATTACAATGTGTGATATAAAACAAATGAAGTGTAATGTGAACATGTGATAAACTGTATTTAGAACTGTTTGTGCACAAACACAATGTTAACAGGAATACACAGGTAAATCTGCACAGTGCTCTTAAAAGTAAACTATCACAACAGAATATCAGATTATTATAGAAATGTTTCATTGATATACTTTTGAGCCTGTTGTTACCATCAAATACTATGCAGTCTTTGAACATTGTACCAAGTGTGGAAGTTCATTAAACCTTACAGCTCACCTGGTCATCAGTTTTCACAGGTGCAAGATTCGTACACAGATGTCTTGGTTTATGGGGTGGTCTTGTTATCACACATATATCTGAACCACAAACACAGATATGCAGATGAGCTGTGAGGGCTCACACATGTGATTGGCTGTGTCAACAGGTGTGCTGTGATTGGTCCAGCTGGAGCACATGGGAGCCTCCTTTTTGTTTGGTATTTGGTGTTTGTTGTTTGGTTTTGTATGGTTTGTGGTGAAATGATTGGCATCCAAAGTTTTTGTTGGACGTGTTGAAAGCATTGTAATTATGCACAGTGTACTATAGTGTTTATGATGTGCAGGCTGTGGCTAAATCCTGTGTTTAAGTCACATTTATGGATTTCCTTAGGTTTAAGAATTACCCCATGGTGAACAAGAAACCCACTTAAAGAGTCAAGCAATCACTCTTATACCGCTTTCACACTGAAATTAGTGTGTCGACGTGGTATTTTCTAACCCGCTTTGGCACGGCTCGGATCGGTATTTGGGCTCTTTCACAGTGCCAGCTAACGTGGCTCTGACCTCCAGCTGTGAGAGCTGTGTGCCTGTTTTTTCCTCCCTCCCATATGTCATCATGTTGACCACATCATCATTACAGATTACAGAGCACCGGAACACAGAGAGGTAAACAATGGACAACACGGACATGAGCGAGTCACGTTAACATTGTTGTTCCATGTTGCAATTTGTCCCTTTTGCAAAGTGTACAAACCCAGTGCAGTACTAATACATACTGCCATGATCAATAAAAAGGTGTGTCAGATCACTATACAAGCTGTATATATACACGGTCACGTAATTCACACCGGGTTTCCCCGATCAGTAGGATTTCCCCAGAATGACGTAGGACTAAATCACTATGTGCTCCTATTAAAGATGATGTCGCTACACATTTGATTTGTTTGATTAAATAAAATCTCTGTCCTTCAGAGATCAGTCTCTGGAGATCAACAGATAGACTGATCTTATAAGTGATCACCTCTGCAGCTTCACACTGACAGCCTGACAGGCTGCTCAGTGACTAAAGCAGAACGCGACAGGCAGATACATCAACATCATCGGGTAAATAGCGAGTCGACGTGGGTCGACATGGCTCGACTTTCACACTGTAGCCGATCCGATCCGAGCCGATGAACTCCCGGGTCGATTGCTGAGTCGTTGACCCGCGTCAAAATGTCGATTCGACCCTTTCACAGTGCACATGGGTTTTTCATGCAGTGTGAAAGGAGCTTTAGAGGCCTCAGCAGTTCAGAACGCTGGCTGACTTTTCCCTTGAAGCTTTTATAGAGCTCTGCCTTGCTATACAGTTTCACTTCCTCTCTGGGTGTCCTCTTCAGGTCCTCTTCAGGTCAGATGTCATCAGTTCTTCTTCTTCTCTGGACGGTACCACAGACCTAGAAATGTTAATATATACCTACTAGAGACATCACCAACCAAATAAGGAGATAAGACCCCTTCCTGTCCCAGCCCCACATTCCTTTCACTCTGTGTGTTTCCTGTTCTTTGTCAGAGACCATGTGCCCTCAGGTTGTAATTAAAGTAAATCTACCTAGTTATGTGCAATAAAGCATTTAAAATATTAACAGAATGAAATGATAAAACACATCATAATTAGTAAAAAGTGCAAGTATATATGATTGCATAACAAGATCACACAAACATTATCCTGCACATCTCAACAGAGCTTATCTTATCATGCCTGCATGTGTTCTCCTGTGGGGGATGGTACAACCTCACAGAGATTCAACTCAAGCCTGCAGCTTTTCAAACTCACTCTATTAATTATACAGCTACAACCTAGCTAAATGTTTATACCATTTTTATAACAATTCCTTACATAGGCTATGTAAACTAGCCGCTATGCTATCTTGCTAAGGAAAACTAGCGACAAAATATTACAATTAATATGCTGTAGGCAGGGTGGCACGGTGGTGTAGTGGTTAGCACTGTCGCCTCACAGCAAGAAGGTACCGGGTTTGATTCCCGGGTTTGCATGTTCTCCTCATGTCTGTGTGGGTTCTCTCTGGTACTCTGACTTCCTCCCACCATCCAAAAACATGCATGGGGATTAGGTTAATTGGCTAATTTAAATTGACCGTAGGTGTGAATGTGAGTGTGAGTGGTTGTCTGTCTCTATGTGTCCTGTGATGAACTGGAGACTTGTCCAGGGTGTACCCTGCCTTTCACCCTAAGACTGTCCCTATGTGAGGATAAGTGGTAGAAAATGGATGGTTTTTGCCTTCTGCAGCTTGTCATGGTGAGTGGACTGAAAATCAAGACAGACTGTGTTTATCTGTTTGTAAAGAGTTCAACCAAGCATCTGTTTCCATGTGTTACTCTAGAAGATCTGTGATCAAGTAGTATTATCAAAATCATTTCATGCTGTTTAATTTAACAACAGTCAAACATTATTCATGCTTACTAATATTGTTTCTCAGTTAAAATAACCACAGAAATGTTGTTACCATAGTTTGTGTATAAATAGTGAACAGAGTCATTATTACTCACCCATTGGTTTGAGGCTGATAGCTCTGAGATTTCATTATCACCATCTTGGATTATTAGGCATTATTAGGCCTTACACTGGGAACCAAAGTGCTTACTGGTGATTGAGCCGCATTCATACCATTTAAGTGAACCCATGATGCGTCATCAACAGAGGGTGTTGATTTGCCACCAAACGAAAACAAGGCCATACGAAAGTGTATGTCACAGCAAGGAAAATAACAATCATGGATCACATCTTTGACTACCAGCGAGCATTTGTACTCATACAAATCATTATTTATCTGTACAAAGCTATGCTCCAACATCTGCTGCCAACATATTCCACACACACATTTTCACCATGACAGACAACTAACCTGGGGTGTGTGTCCCAAAACATTTGTTGCAAACTTCCTTAGCTACTTCCTAAGTTCAAACGTTGGATCTACGATCCAACTGTTTCCCAACAGCATCGTCTGAACAAAGCAACTTCTGATGTTTACAACTAACATAGTCTGATGTATCGTTGAACGATGCAAGTGTTTCCCAAAAGCTTAGTTGGAACGATGTAAGTTGCATCGGAAAGCTGTGTTGTCACAGTTGAGGTGAAAAGATGCAAGTTATGTTTTAAAAACAAATGTTTGTGTAGCTCTAGAAGTTTCAGAGTACAACTTTGATAGCCTACTATGAAATAATTGTATTAAGACTTTAAATTGAAAATAAGTCATCATTAAAACACTCCAGTTGAATAAGGTAGTGTAACGTAGGCAGGAAACAGTGGGGAAGTTGGATTACTGCAGTTAAACATGCGGCATTGAAAGGTTTATAACCATGACATTTTATTTTATCATGTTTATCATGATATTGACATTCAGCATTATTATAAAATTAAACTTGCGCATTTAAGTGGTCGGCAATTTCCTGCCACACAGTTCATTTCCCTTCTTGGTTATTGTCGGTTTACACTCTTTGTAGAGTTCCAAAAGAATGTTTTGCCCTGCACTATTGTAAAAATCAGCCCGACTCTTCGACAATCACATGGTCTGGGCTTCTTATGTACTCCACTCACGCGCCTAACAGAAGGTTGTATAAGTGTTGCTGAAGTTAACTCCACTGAGGCTCAGCTCATGTTAAAGTTGACGCTACTTCAAACGAGGCTTAATCACTTCAGTGCATGTTTAGGGGGCTGTCGTGTTCAAGAGGGCTAATCCACTAATGCTGACTTTATCAAATTTTGGATGAATCTTACTGATAGTATTTTAGATTAGTATGACTAAAACACACACACACACAGATGCTTGTCCCAGATTTAAATTACAAACATGTGCAAGATATTTATTCACATTGAAATAAATAACAATTAAAAACAATAATAACATATAGTGATCAATAGTTTAAATAAATAATTAATAGTTTAAATTTACATGAAAAAATAAATAACAATAATTAACAATAATCATATAAATAATAACATATTTATATGCTTGATCACATCTTGATGACAGTGATCATAAATTATTGGCATTTGGTTTGATGTTGTGCTGTATTTAGTGAGTGAGGATCATTACAGTCATGTTTGAAGCAGCAAAGACCAAATGTGGAAGATGAATCCATATGGAACAATATTTGATGAATCTGTCATTTTTTTTAAAATTGGGAAACACAGGTGTAAAAAAAAAAACATGTGTCCACAATGATACATGAGGCCAGGATGAGAGCAGGAGGATCAGCATTTTGATGAAGACTCATTTTCAGTTTTGTTCTCTCAAAGCTCGTCAGTGAAAAATCCTTCTGTGTTTCCAGCAGAAATCCAGAACCAAGCTGTACTGTCAGTGTTGAAGAGATAATAACCAACATAGCAGTAAAATGGTTGTGGAAACACTCTGTTGGTGAGAGTGTGTGTGTCTGCCTCAGGGGTTAGAAGGTCTGTGTCACACACACAATGTTGACCTGTATCTTAATAAGATCAAAGTCCTTTGTGGTTCCATGTTGTGATGGGGAGCACACTGGACTTTAAATCCACTGATATCTTAGATCAAAGCATTCACATCAATTATATTCACTATTATATTATTAATTTCACTACAATATTAAATGAATATAAATAATTAAAATGAAAAATCCATAGTCTGCTGTGTTAAATATTAGATTACTCGTGTGTACTGCTCATGTTTAAAGACATTCATGTTTCATTTGTTAGTGAACTTTATTTCCCATATTTTAAGAATCAGCAGAAATAAGTTTTTCATGTATGCAAACAGTCAAACTGGTATCCAATGGCAACAACAGAATCAAATAGAAACAGAGTAGAATGGAACATTCTAAAAAACATGATGTCATTTGGAACACCCATCAAATACATGATGACATCATGATTTCTAGAATGTTGCTGAACACCTGCACCAGGTTCAGAGTCAGATTTCACAGAGACAGCAGTCTGAGTGAAGTGTGGTCCTGATCACACGCTCCACCACCCTCACCACCTGCTGGAGTTTCCTTCTGTCCTCCACTGTGCAGCTGCTGAACCACACCGAGCAGCTGAACATCAGGAGGCTCTCTGTCATTGACTGATAGAAGTTCATCAGCAGGTTTTGAGGGAGGACAGCTTGTTTTATCTTCCTGAGGAAGTAAAGTCTCTGTTGGGTCTTCTCCACTTGGTGAGAGGTGTGTGGACCAGGTGAGGTCAGCTCAGATGTGGACTATATATACTGAATGAAGACAGGAAACTGTGTTTACTATCTGAAGTATGTTTAAGTCCATCATTAGTAACAATAACTATCAGGCTATTGTGTAGTGTTTACTGTCTAAAAAAATATTTGTATTGACCATATTATAGACTCAATGTCATGACATGTCTCAGCCACTAGGGGGGGCAGCTCCCTCTCTGTCTCTGCAGCAGTTAAACTCCACCTGTGGCTCAAACGACCAAACATTCAATTATTTTTAGAAATTTAACCTTTTACATGACAGTTTGATAATTTGATGTCACTGTTGTTTTTTATAAAAAAAAAACACAAGCAATGAGTTATTTCCACAAAACAAATCTTATATTGAATATATTTTTATGGTGTTATATTGAATATATCTCTATGACTTCCTGTGTCTTATACTGTATTTGAATTTCTCTACTTCAGTTCAAATCACCTACTGTATGTTCTCATTAATCACAGTGAATACCTGACTGAAGATTTGATCATGTGATGACAGGATGTTCTTAATCACACCCACGCATACACACCCACACACCCACACACCCCCATACACACACCCACATACACACACCCACACACACCCACGCATACACACCCGCATACACACACCTACATACACACACCCACACACACCCACGCATACACACCCACATACACACCCACACACACACACACACACACCCACGCATACACACCCACATACACACACCCACACATACACCCACGCACACATGCATACACACACACACACACACCCACACACACAGTGCAGCTAGGACTAGCTGGTCTGAGCGGCAGAGACGACAGAGCGTTAAATCTGTCAGTGCATTTATAAGTGTGAAACTAATATTAGTTATTGGTACAAGTATTAAATAAGCATCAACATGGTGAAATGATTACAATAAATCATCATTTTGATCTGCCCTGTTTAGGAACACTGCTGCCTTCCGCTGTTGTACAGCGCTGGCTCTGACAAGTGTCAGTTTTTACTCAGAACTTCCTGTGTTAATTTCAAAATAAAAACCCCTGGTGTTTGTCAGTTTAAAGAATCCCGTTTGTTAAGGATTTTATTTTGACATAATAAAAGTATAAGAATAAAATCCCCAGTGCAGCTTGGCTGGCTTGATGTGGTATGATGGGTTGCAGACTGCAGAGCTGTCATTGATATATTATCTATGTTAACACTGTTCAAGATAGTCATTGATGACTATCATGTTGTCATTGATTGATAAATCAATCAATGAAATTGTTTTGTTTTGTTTTTTTTGTAGAAAGTGGTTATGACAATTGAGAGTTGACAGGAAAAAGGTAGATTAAAAATTGATTAACTATTTAGTTGTTTGTGATTGAATGATGTATTATAAATGCCAGTTTAGTAGAAGCTTTACTCAGTATCATTTACAGTTAGCAGTAAGAAATCCTTATGATTATTTTATTGTTGTTGTGATTTTATTCAGTATCCTTGACAAGTATGAGTGAGAAATTGTTGTGATTGTTTGTTTGACAAGTTCTATGTCCAGAGTTCAGTGTTAGTTTTAGCTAATTATGTATCAGAGCTACCATGCACACATGGAAAGTTTGAATACTGCAACCATCAAACTTAGTTCACCAAACTGGCCATGAGATGGAGCCAAGTTTGTTTGTGGTGGACCACGAGTAGGTGGAGCATGAGTGGGTGGACCAGGAGTAGGTGGAGCATGAGTGGGTGGATCAGGAGTAGGTGGAGCATGAGTGGGTGGACCAGGAGTGGGTGGAGCATGAGTGGGTGGATCAGGAGTAGGTGGATCAGGAGTGGGCGGACCAGGAGTAGGTGGATCAGGAGTAGGTGGACCAGGAGTAGGTGGAGCATGAGTGGGTGGACCAGGAGTAAGTGGAGTATGAGTGGGTGGATCAGGAGTAGGTGGAGCAGGAGTGGGTGGAGCAGGAGTAGGTGCATCAGGAGTAGGTGGAGCATTAGTGGGTGGATCATGAGTAGGTGGAGCATGAGTGGGTGGATCAGGAGTAGGTGGAGCATGAGTGGGTGGATCATGAGTAGGTGGAGCAGGAGTGGGTGGATCAGGAGTAGGTGGAGCATGAGAGGGTGAAGCATGAGTGGGTGGAGCAGGAGTAGGTGGAGCATGATTGGGTGGGTCATGAGTGGGTGAACCAGGAGTAGGTGGACCAGGAGTGGGTGGAGCAGGAGTAGGTGGAGCATGAGTGGTTGGATCATGATTAGGTGGAGTAGAAGTAGGTGGACCAGGAGTGGGTGGAGCAGGAGTAGGTGGAGCAGGAGTGGGTGGACCAGGAGTAGGTGGATCATGAGTAGGTGGAGTAGAAGTAGGTGGACCAGGAGGGGGTGGAGTAGGAGTAGGTGGAGCATGAGTGGGTGGACCAGGAGTGGGTGGATCATGAGTAGGTGGAGCAGGAGTGGGTGGATCAGGAGTAGGTGGAGCATGAGAGGGTGAAGCATGAGTGGGTGGAGCAGGAGTAGGTGGAGCATGATTGGGTGGGTCATGAGTGGGTGAACCAGGAGTAGGTGGACCAGGAGTGGGTGGAGCAGGAGTAGGTGGAGCATGAGTGGGCGGACCAGGAGTAGGTGGAGCATGAGTGGGCGGACCAGGAGTAGGTGGAGCATGAGTGGGTGGACCAGGAGTGGGTGGAGCATGAGTGGGTGGATCAGGAGTAGGTGCATCAGGAGTAGGTGGAGCATGAGTGGGTGGACCAGGAGTAAGTGGAGTATGAGTGGGTGGATCAGGAGTAGGTGGAGCACGAGTGGGTGGAGCAGGAGTAGGTGCATCAGGAGTAGGTGGAGCATTAGTGGGTGGATCATGAGTAGGTGGAGCATGAGTGGGTGGATCAGGAGTAGGTGGAGCATGAGTGGGTGGATCATGAGTAGGTGGAGCAGGAGTGGGTGGATCAGGAGTAGGTGGAGCATGAGAGGGTGAAGCATGAGTGGGTGGAGCAGGAGTAGGTGGAGCATGATTGGGTGGGTCATGAGTGGGTGAACCAGGAGTAGGTGGACCAGGAGTGGGTGGAGCAGGAGTAGGTGGAGCATGAGTGGTTGGATCATGATTAGGTGGAGTAGAAGTAGGTGGACCAGGAGTGGGTGGAGCAGGAGTAGGTGGAGCAGGAGTGGGTGGACCAGGAGTAGGTGGATCATGAGTAGGTGGAGTAGAAGTAGGTGGACCAGGAGGGGGTGGAGTAGGAGTAGGTGGAGCATGAGTGGGTGGACCAGGAGTGGGTGGATCATGAGTAGGTGGAGCAAGAGTGGGTGGATCAGGAGTAGGTGGACCAGGAGTGAGTGGATCATGAGCAGGTGGAGCAGGAGTGGGTGGATCAGGAGTAGGTGGACCAGGAGTGGGTGGATCATGAGTAGGTGGAGCAGGAGTGGGTGGATCAGGAGTAGGTGGATCAGGAGTAGGTGGAGTAGATGTAGGTGGACCAGCAGTGGGTGGATCAGGAGTAGGTGGAGCAGGAGTGGGTGGAGCAGGAGTGACGTAGTTAGTCACACCTCCCAGAATGACCTTCACAATTCAGGTGAGCTTTGTTCAGTCTCACAACCAGTACGGAGAAGGAAACTTGTCCCTGTAAGACAGCTGCAGTCTTACAAAGAGTGGAGTGTATCGTCTCCTCGGTGGGACAATCACAACCAGAATCAGAATTTCTTTCAGCACAAATAAGTACTTCTGAAGCACTTATAACTCTGCTCAGTCAAACCTCCACTACCATGGCGGGCAGCGCTAACAGGAAGGGTAGCTAGTCCAACCAGCTAACATGGAATGAGAGTACAATTACACTTTGCATGCAAACTCAAATAAATGTTAACACAATGCAGCCTTGACTTCTTTCTTATTTTTGTAGGGTCAGTAAGCTCCCTGCAGAGGGAGCAGCTCAATACTGCAGAAATGACTACAAGAGCAGTGAACAACTAGTCAGTGGAGGCAGACAGGCTGATGAGTGCACAGAAAGAAGCTGACAGGGATCACTGAGCACAAAGACGCTCCCTGTAGCACATGAATAATCACTCATTCATTTGTATAACATCAGTATTTATAATCAATAACTCTTAAGTTATTGATTCACACAGACACCATCCAGTTTTGTGGAAACAGGGAAAACTTGCAGATTTGATATGATAGGGTCTCTTAACCTAAGGCAGCTCTTGAGATTCTTGGACCTCGTGTCCAGTGATTCAATTTGCTTTATAGTCACACACAAATCAAATAACCAACTTCTTTATGTTTATTTGACAAACTACATGACTAAACTACAAACAGAAACTATTTCACTACATTGTAGCATAAATAGTGTAGAGCAGATTAGTCAATCATTAATTAATTAATGTATTTATAAACAATAGATTTAAGTTATTGATCATAAACCAAAAATTGCCTTTAATAGTAGAAATCATAATGGTGCAGTCTCTTAATCTCAGGGTGATTCAATTACAAAGTTCCAGTTAAATTCAGCGGTGGTTATCTAGACCATGCATGCTGAACGGTACACCAAACCTAAACCAAATTTTGTTAACAGCCTAATTCTTAATTTGGTCTTGATAACCACCACTGAATTTAACTGGTCACATTGAATTAATTAATCAGATATTCATCCTTTGAACTTTACCTTTGTTTAATCATTCATTCCATTTTTGTCACAGTGAGTCAATGTCATGTATCTTCCATCAGTCTTCCTTTATTCTAGTTTTTATTTTCTGTTTTATTATTTCTGTTAGTAGCCTGGTCATTTAGTTTGTCAAACTAATCATTTATTATTAGTTATTTTCTGTGACAGTAGTAGTCTGGTTATAGTTTGTCAAATAAACATCTCATTTATAAAGAACTTGGTTATTTGATTTGTGTGTGTATATAAAGTAATTGAATCACTGTACACTAGGTCAAGAACTCTGTAGCACCCTGAGATTAAGAGACTCTATTAATTAATGTCAAATTCACAAGTTTTCCCTGTTTTAGCAAAACTGGGTGGCGCCCTGATAATTTCTCCTGTTAAAGGTAATTTTTGGTTTATGATCAATATCTTAGAGATATTGTTCATAAAAACATAATTTGATATTAATTAATGTTTGACTAATCTGCTCTACACTATTTATACTACATTATAATTTGGCGCCTCACGCGGGGCCTTACACAAATTTGATTGTTTTATTGTACACACAAATAAAACAACACAATTTACATAAATAAATAAATAAATGAAGGGCTTCAGTGGGTATCTATCAGACACTGTAAAAAGAAAACAATTACAGGTTGCAATTGTTCCCAGGCAGAACAAAATAAGCTGGAATATTAGAGGAGCATTTTTGGTGTAAATTTAAAGACAAAAATTTAGCATGTCTAAAATATGACTATCAAAATTAAATTCGTAACACGTTAGAGGTAAATGCTCTAGGTAGAAAACACCGGCAACTAAGCGTGTGAAAAAAAAAATTCAAAGAATAGTATAAACAAACCTAAATACTACAACATAAACAGATATGGTATTAATACAGAATAATCAAGAGTATTAATACTATAAATAAGTAATGTTAATTAAATTAAATGGGAGTCATAACTGCAGAAATGACCCCATACACTAATCTGCAATGCAGCTTGGCTGCCTGTTCTGTTTCAGTGTGTTTTTGTTATTTGTTCAGTATTAGTGTGATGCCCACTAAGTGTGATCACATTAGTGTGATTGTTTTGTTTGTTTTAAAGTGTTTTGAGTCTGCCTGTATTTTGTTTATTTTATTTTTTTTTTAAAAAAAAAAGAATAAAAACTCAGATAGTGTCACTGTATTCCAGTTTTCATCATAAAACAATAACTGTGGTCACTAGGTGGTAGTGTTGGACCAAGGTTCACCTCTAGTCTGCTGGAGTGTAGTTTAGCGCATGCGCTGTTCTTCTCATAACCGAGAGAGAATGCGGTGAACTAATGTCAACAAGTTGCTGTCTTCTTCTTTTAACCTCTTTAACCTGTTTTCCAGGTGAGTAAAACAATAACAGACATACCAAAATACACCTTAATGCCTCTGTAACATTCGGGCTTAACTGAATGTACCTTTATTTCAAATTTGTGTGCAAAATGGGAGAGTGGAAATGGAATAGTTTCCCCTTTTGAAGTTGTGGGTCGAACGCTCTGTAATGGCGGTGGTCCACGTCGTTTTCTGTCTTTTCCATGCTAATAGTAAAGTGTTTGGGCATCACCTCCTCCAGTATTTAGGCAGATTTAGCTTTTGGTTCACATGGCTGGCTCCACTTATTATTTTTGTGTACATCTTGAAGCGAGTAAACCGTTTTGCTAAAACATTCCTACTATTGTAAATAGGTTTATTTGGGTACTGCTACTGTCGTTGTTCTAGTCCTATTGATGCTCTTAGCGTTTTAATTTGAAAATGCACTCCAGATGCAAGTCAAATGATTACCCAAGAGAAAATGGGGAAGTGATAATGTAAGTACGAGTGACACAGAGTTTACAAGGTGTTGGTATTGAATGTAATGTGGATAAGAAGATAATAGAAAGTGCTTATTGTGTTTTCTTTTGTATTATTGATTCAAAATGTGATGTTTTATGGACATGGGATATGTGAATGTCTAGATAGACAGAAGACCAGTGCAGTATGATATGCTGAACATCAGATGCAGTATTGTAGGATGCTGGATAAATACATATGGGTAGGAATAAGGCAAGCAGTAGCCAGATTAAGGATTTATTGTATTTTTGTATTTTGTGAATAAATCATAACCGAGAGAGAATGCGGTGAACTAATGTCAACAAGTTGCTGTCTTCTTCTTTTAACCTCTTTAACCTGTTTTCCAGGTACTATATATATCTGTAGTTGGGTGCTACATCCTGGTACCCGTTACAGTTTATTGGGGGCTCGTCCGGGATCGGCGCCACCTGCTGGATGGGCGTTGATCCAGTGATCCTGATATCTTGGACCAAAAGTGACCTGATGACGAGGAGCCGACATGAATGTACACTGGCAGAGGAGCATGCATCAGCTGCACCAACTGAAGCAAGCTGCCCCGTCTGATGAAGAGTAAGGACTGTGCGGTGTAGGAGAAAGAAGAACTAGTCATCAGAGACAGAGACTGTAAAGTGATCCTGGACTGGGTACCAAGTGCAGTGGAGTCGGGAAGTAGCTATGGCAGACAGTGAGAGGAAAATTTTGGTGTGGGCCATCAAAAAGAGCCTGCTCACTCTACCTGCTGTTGAACTGTTTCGAATCTCAAAGGAATTAGTCCTTGTGCCAGGGATGGACCAGTCTTGTCTGTCTGATCTCGCTGTGGAGGATGAAGAGAGTTGCTTCAACTACATCACCGACTACATGTGCAGTAAGCCCTTACTAGAGTTAGAGGATGCGGGCATGGGGTACTTATTGCAGTTGAAAGATTTGGTTCATAGCCGCATTGAGGTTCAGTGTGTGGGTGTAGAAGAGGGTGGATCGCCGGATTCCATTTTTAACAGTCAACATGATGGTGTAAATGCTGAGGTAAATGATGTTGGGACTGTTGAAAATGTAACCACTCATGATGCAACACTACAGAAGATACTAACTAGCTATGAAGAGCTGAGTAAACAGATTGCACAGTACTTACCCTCACACTCCCCACAAAATGTTGCTAAGTCACACACAAAAGTTCAGTCCATGGCACTAGATAAGAATGCACCAGACACCAGAGGTAAAAGTGTACACCCTACACATGTGACACCAGACAAAATGGTTTCCCTACAAGAACTTTCTTACCTCCATCGCAGGGAATTTAAGGTCCAGGGAGGTCAGATTGGGGATCAGGGGTCAGACATGAGTTACAGCAGTGTCTGCAGGCAAATTGAGGAGGGGTTAAAGGAACAGTTCAGTGATGCAGACGTGGTCAGAGCAGTCTTGAGAGTTATCAAACCTGGGAACTTTAAAGACATGTTGATGGTGAAGGACGATCTAACGGTTGATGAGCTGAAGGGATTTCTCCACTCCCACCTGGGTGAACAGAGTAATACAGAGCTGTTTCAAGAACTTATGTGTACTAAACAAAAGGATAGTGAAACACCACAGCAGTTCTTATACAGGGTCATAGGTCTTAAGCAAAAGATCTTGCTTGCCTCAAAACATACTGACGCTGATGTTAAGTACAATTCGAGTACAGTTCAGGATGTTTTTCTCCACACTGTGTATCAAGGCTTAGGCCATAAACATGACGACATTCGCAGAGAGCTCAAACCATTACTTGTAGATGCAAATGTCCCCGATGAGGTTATCCTTAAACAAATGAAGAAAGTAATGAGTAACGAGAGTGAAAGGCAGCGACGTCTAGGCCTAGTCAGTCGTCAGAAACCAACAACTGTACACAGTGCAGAGGCTGAGGTTACAGCAGCTCAGGCTTTCCCTAGTGTCAGAGAGGAGCGTTCAGGAAAGGACTCCAAGCCAGATACGATTAAAGAGTTAACAGAGAAGGTTGCAAAGCTTACCAGCCTTGTAGAGTTGATGCAACAACAGGCACCAATCAGAACAGGCAAGACAGACAGGCAAAGAGGTAAACCATATGGCTGTGATAAATGTGTTGAGCAGAACCTCCCTAAATGCCCTCACTGTTTCCACTGTGGCGAGGAAGGCCACAGGGCTGTGGGCTGCCTGAAGAAACCGCCACAGAGGTCCTTGCAGAGGGACAAACATTGAAAAAGCCCGCCCCTGAAATAAAAGACAATGTGGTAAGCCAGATACAGAAGCACACAGATACCCCTGTTCCCACCCCTGACGTACCGTACAGCAAAAGTGAATGCCTTGCCAGGCTTGTGGGGAGAAGGGCTCTTACCCATTGTAACCTAAACGGTTTAGCAGTCAGTGCTCTGCTTGACACGGGGGCCCAAGTAAGCATGATTGGTAGAGTTTGGAAAGAACAATACTTACCTGACTGGCCCATTAGACCACTTAATGAGATAGTTAATGATGAGGAGGAGTTGAGAGTCTATGCAGTAAATGGTGAAATCCTTCCATTTGATGGCTGGGTGGCCCTTACAGTTAATTTGAAGGGGAATGAGAATCCTAACCTGTCAATCACTGTTCCTTTTCTTGTGAGCAGTCTTGTCCTGGAGAGACCCCTGCTGGGTTTTAATGTGCTGGAAGTCATGATACAGGAACAACCTGAAAAGCTGATCCCAACCCTCATCAGCCTGCTCTGTAGTGCCATGGTGATCCCAGAAGAGAAGGCAGAGCTCCTGGTGAACTTCATCCAGACTGACGAAACCCCTGTGCATTATGGCCACCTACGAACAGGTAGACAAGACACTGTCATTCCAGCAGGTCAGGTGGCCTGGGTCAAGTGCCAAGTCCCGCCCCACCTGGAACTGTCCAACCCCATCTTCCTGTTTGAGCCTGATGACGATGGCATACCTCTGGCCGAATTGGATGTTGGAGAAGGCCTGATGAAGGTACAAAACCCCAGAAAGCCCTATATAACAGTGCCCGTGGGGAACAAAACAAAGCATGCAGTCACTCTCCCAAGAAAGACAGCCCTTGGCAGTATTCACTGTATTGAAAGGGTCATCACCCCAGACTCTGAAAATCCCCAGCCCCCAGTGACCGTCAGCAGTGTCGTCACAACACCTACTGTCGCCGACCCAGCTTCTGTCCCATCATACTCACCTGTAACCTCTTCTGTCACCAGCTCCACCCCATTTCAACCCCCTGT
This sequence comes from Synanceia verrucosa, assembly GCA_029721515.1. Taxonomy (NCBI): domain Eukaryota; kingdom Metazoa; phylum Chordata; class Actinopteri; order Perciformes; family Synanceiidae; genus Synanceia; species Synanceia verrucosa. The sequence goes on along the minus strand of MU838934.1, from coordinate 78,918 downwards.
CGACCTCAGTCACCTTGATGCTCATCAGCAGGAAATAGTCAACAAGATGCTCTGTGAAGAGGCTGGTGCTTTTGCACGTGACAGTGATGACATTGGGTGTATACCAAGTCTGCAAATGACGATCACCCTCCATGATGCAATCCCTGTTCAGAAATCATACTCATCAATCCCAAAGCCATTGTTTAAGGAGGTGAAGGAGTACATACAGGAACTGATAATGAAAGGCTGGATAGTCAAGTCCACGTCCCCATATTCCGCCCCAGTTGTCTGTGTCAGGAAAAAGGACGGCAGCCTGCGTCTGTGCATTGACTATCGCCTCCTGAATAAAAAGACCGTCCCTGATCGTCACCCGTTGCCTAGGATACAAGACCTGACAGACACCCTCGGGGGCTACACCTGGTTTAGTATTTTAGATCAGGGGAAAGCCTACCACCAGGGCTTTATCGCCAAGGATTCGCGCCCCTTCACTGCCTTCATCACTCCGTGGGGTCTTTACGAGTGGGTCCGCATTCCATTTGGACTCTCCAATGCTCCAGCAGCATTCCAGCGGAGCATGGAGGAGATGCTTGGTCCCCTCAGGGATGAATGCTGTATCCCGTACCTTGACGATGTACTCTGTTATGCGAAGACATTTGATGAACATGTCGAGACCATCCGTAAAGTTCTCCAGGCCCTTCAACGTCACGGAGTGAAATTGAGACCTGAGAAATGTGATCTCTTCAAACAGGAAGTCAGGTACGTGGGTCGCCTCGTGTCAGCAGAAGGAGTCAAAATAGACCCACGAGACCTTGAAGCTGTGAAAGCCCTGATGAGTAAGACACCAAGAACAGTTGGTGAAGTGAGGAAAATAACTGGATTTCTGGGGTATTTCCGTTCATACATTCAGGATTTTTCCCGAATAGCCAGACCCATCTATGAGTTGCTCCAAACCAAGCAAGGGCAGGCCCTAATTCCAACCCGTGGTAAAACTGCCAAACGGCCCCAGCTGCCCTCTAGAGAGCCCATAGCATGGACTGCTGAGCATCAGGAAGCCCTTGAACAACTGGTGAACCTCCTCACAAACCCCCCTGTTTTGGCGTACCCTGATTTTAACCACCCCTTTAGATTGCATACTGATGCCTCAGACCAGGGCCTAGGAGCTGTCCTGTACCAGCATCAAAATGGAAAACTGAGAGTCATTGGATATGGATCTAGAACACTGTTACCAGCCGAACGCAATTATCATCTGCATAGTGGGAAGCTGGAGTTCCTCGCATTAAAATGGGCTGTTTGTGAAAAGTTCCGCGACTACCTGTACTATGCGCCACACTTCACTATCTACACCGACAACAACCCGTTGACTTATGTCATGAGTACAGCCAAACTTAATGCTGTTGGTCATCGGTGGGTTGGGGAACTCGCTGATTTCAGGTTTGATGTGAAATACAGGCCTGGAAAGTCAAACATAGACGCGGACACTCTATCTCGCCTTCCCCTGGATATGGAGAGGTATGAAAAGGCCTGTACAGAGGAACTTTCCACTGAGGCAGTGCGGGCGACATGGGATGGAAGTCAGGCAGCAGAACGAAAAGATGTGGCATGGGTTGCAGCGCTAAACATCGCTCCCCCTGACTCTAACCAGCAGTTACGCCCTCCTATGCAGACTGTCAATCACGAAGAGCTGGTAAAGGGCCAAAGAGAGGACCAGGCCATCAATACAATCATGGAGTTGAAAGAGTCAAACACTAAGTTGACGGCTGAAGTGCGCAAAACTGTAAGCGGAGCGACCAGGAAGCTGCTTCATGAATGGAGTAGACTTTACATTGACAATGACCTCCTTTACAGGAAGACCACTCAGCACAAGCAGTTAGTCCTCCCTGAGAAATACAGAACACTCGCTCTGAAACATCTTCACAACGAAATGGGGCATGTGGGGACGGAGAGGGTGCTCCACCTAGCAAGGGAGAGATTCTACTGGCCCTTCATGTCCAAAGAGATAGAGGAGTATGTGACTCGAAAATGCCCATGCATTAAGTCTAAGAAGCCTGCCACACATACTCGAGCTCCCATGGGTAGCATCACTTCTAACTTCCCTTTAGAGCTGGTGTGCATCGATTACCTACATCTGGAAACCAGTGTTGGAGGGTACGAATATATTCTAGTGGTGATTGATCATTTCACTAGATTTGCCCAGGCATACCCCACAAAGAATAAGAGTGGGAAAACGGCAGCAGAGCGCATCTTCAGTGACTTTATACCCACGTTTGGGTACCCATCAAAACTCCATCATGACCAGGGCCGTGAATGGGAAAATAAACTGTTCCACACTCTGCAACAGCTGTCCGGGGTTGGCCACTCTAGGACGTCACCCTACCATCCACAGAGCAATCCGGTTGAGCGGCTCAACAGGACTATACTCCAGATGCTGAGGACACTGACTGAAAGTGAGAAACTGCGGTGGAAGGATCACCTCCCGCATGTAATACACGCTTATAACTGCACCAAACACGAAGCTACTGGCTACTCACCATTTTTCCTCCTTTACGGCCGTCATCCTCACCTCCCAGTTGACTTGCTGTTTGGATTAACTGAGGAGAAGGGGTCCTACTCACCGAAAGGATATGCAGAGAAATGGGCTGGAAGAATGTCAGAAGCCTACCGTATTGCATGTGAAAACAGTAAGAAATCCAGTGCAAGGGGTAAAGTAACCTATGACAAGAAGGCAAAAGGAGTCATACTGCAACCAGGAGACAGAGTTCTGGTAAGAAACCTCAGTCAGCGTGGAGGACCAGGCAAGTTGAAGTCTTATTGGGAGAAGGCTATCTATGTGGTCAAAACCCAACTTGCTGAGAGCCCTGTGTACGTTGTCTGCCCTGAACATGGAGATCAGAGGAAAACCAGAACGTTGCATCGCAATCTCCTGTTGCTGGTGAATGACTTACCTGTGGATATGACCCCACCCCAAACCAGAACTGTCCCTGAAAAGAAAACAAATAAGAGACAGAAACAAAGAAGAGTGTCAGACACACAAAGACCGCCAGACATGAGTGATGACACTGACAGTGATTCGTATGATGACAGTAACTGTGGATACTGGATAAGGACACCTGCGGGCAGAACAGAGGAAAGAGCTCCTGAACCAGAAGACACTGTCATTTCAATACCTGCGAGGTCGGGGAGTCATGCTGTACCTGAATACTCACCAGATCCCGTCCTGTTACCTGAAGTGAGTGGAGATGAAGAGAGGGACAATGCAGATGGAGACCCACCCTTCCAAGCCAGACCTGAGGAAGAGGATGTCACCAAACCTGGGGGAGAAGAGGAAAAGGAATACCCATGCCATTCCTCCATACCTTGTCCCAGCCCACCAGCCCAGTCCCCTATTATTCAACACAGTCCCCAAATCCACCTCTCAGCCCCACCGGTAGAGCAAGTTCAGTTCAGGAGGTCTACCCGTAACAGAAGACCCAGACAGTATCTAACTTATGATTTACTAGGTGAACCATCAGTACAGGAGCAGGTCACAGTTAGCTCAGCGTTACGACACCCAGCACATTACTTACCTGTTGAGCATACATCACACACACTGATGCAATACCTTCCACCCGTTGGTATGCCATACTCGCACCCGATCTTCTACACGTCATGCACTCCACATCCTTATCTTGTCCTCAACACACACATCCCACCCACAATGTTAGCTTGTTAGATATCTAAGAAAAGGGAAACCTGAAGGTTGTTTCGAGTTTGTGAGTTTTTGGAGAAAATGTCAGGAGCCATCTTTATTTGTCAGGGAGCGTGTGATGCCCACTAAGTGTGATCACATTAGTGTGATTGTTTTGTTTGTTTTAAAGTGTTTTGAGTCTGCCTGTATTTTGTTTATTTTATTTTTTTAAAAAAAAAAAAGAATAAAAACTCAGATAGTGTCACTGTATTCCAGTTTTCATCATAAAACAATAACTGTGGTCACTAGGTGGTAGTGTTGGACCAAGGTTCACCTCCAGTCTGCTGGAGTGTAGTTTAGCGCATGCGCTGTTCTTCTCATAACCGAGAGAGAATGCGGTGAACTAATGTCAACAAGTTGCTGTCTTCTTCTTTTAACCTCTTTAACCTGTTTTCCAGGTGAGTAAAACAATAACAGACATACCAAAATACACCTTAATGCCTCTGTAACATTCGGGCTTAACTGAATGTACCTTTATTTCAAATTTGTGTGCAAAATGGGAGAGTGGAAATGGAATAGTTTCCCCTTTTGAAGTTGTGGGTCGAACGCTCTGTAATGGCGGTGGTCCACGTTGTTTTCTGTCTTTTCCATGCTAATAGTAAAGTGTTTGGGCATCACCTCCTCCAGTATTTAGGCAGATTTAGCTTTTGGTTCACATGGCTGGCTCCACTTATTATTTTTGTGTACATCTTGAAGCGAGTAAACCGTTTTGCTAAAACATTCCTACTATTGTAAATAGGTTTATTTGGGTACTGCTACTGTCGTTGTTCTAGTCCTATTGATGCTCTTAGCGTTTTAATTTGAAAATGCACTCCAGATGCAAGTCAAATGATTACCCAAGAGAAATTGGGGAAGTGATAATGTAAGTACGAGTGACACAGAGTTTACAAGGTGTTGGTATTGAATGTAATGTGGATAAGAAGATAATAGAAAGTGCTTATTGTGTTTTCTTTTGTATTATTGATTCAAAATGTGATGTTTTATGGACATGGGATATGTGAATGTCTAGATAGACAGAAGACCAGTGCAGTATGATATGCTGAACATCAGATGCAGTATTGTAGGATGCTGGATAAATACATATGGGTAGGAATAAGGCAAGCAGTAGCCAGATTAAGGATTTATTGTATTTTTGTATTTTGTGAATAAATCATAACCGAGAGAGAATGCGGTGAACTAATGTCAACAAGTTGCTGTCTTCTTCTTTTAACCTCTTTAACCTGTTTTCCAGGTACTATATATATCTGTAGTTGGGTGCTACATCCTGGTACCCGTTACATTAGCAAGTCTTAAAGTCTGTTATCTAAGTCAGAACATGAGAAATTAAATTTGCCACAGTAACGCCCTACTGGTAGTGAACGACAAAAGAAAGGCTACAGCCTCACTAACTTGTACCTATATTTATTTGAATTTACAGGCAGAACTGCACGCTCATCATTAAGGCCTTGCTTAAATTGATTGCTGCGTTGTACCAGAATCAAATATTCGTCCCAAATATTGTTAAGTCTTACCGCAAGTCTCCGGAAGCTTTTATGTTATTGTGAATCTCTGCCGTCAGGATGAGCACACCTGTAATCTGCTGTAAACCTGATGAATGTAAACATTAATGTGTAGGCTGAGCTGTCCGAATCAGGTGAGCATGGGGCCCTACTCTCTACTGTTTGTTGACAGACCTGAAACAGTATAGACTCAACAGTCTGAATTAGAACGTTAACACCTTAATGAACAGAATAAACTAATGAAAACCTACCTAAAATGGAACAGTAAAGCCTCAACTAAAATGAAATGAGATCTAACTGAAGATTTAAATTTGGAGTAAAGATAAAAATTAGTGCACTAAATGCTGTCGTGCAGTAAACCTTGTGACCAAAAAAAAAAAAAAACTTTCTGAACTAAATGCAACCTTGTGAATTGGTTAAATGATCATTGGGGTTTGATATAGGATAAACTGAAACTGTATTATTCAAGCAAATATGCATAGCATAATTGTTAAAAACAATTTAAAAGCATTACTCATGCAATATTTGAATAAACAAAGGGACCAATCCTCTGTTAACAGTAGGATGGTTAATGCTACACAATGCATCACAATGGCTGATTAATTCTCAGTCCACTGAGATACATTGTTACTAAAGCAATGATTGGTTAAAATACTAAATATATTCTAAAAAAAAATGAAAAATTAAAATATGACACTGTGTCTCATTCTAAGTCTCATTAGTTAGCAGTGGACCTCTTGACTTAGAAACTACTCTAAGACACAGACGTTGAATCTAATTTGGAAATTTTAATTAAATACTGCAGGTATGAAATGTCTAAAACTGAGCAGTGCCCACTGATGTCCTCCATTTGCCTGCATTCCCTAACTTAGAGTCCATACTCTGTATGCAACTCAACCAGGAGCTGAACAGGATGAAGTCCCTGTCTTCAAGGCAGAATGAATGCACCAAAGCTATCTAACCACTCCTGGAATAGATCAATTTGTTTTTCTTCTGTTTTACTTAATATTAAATACTTGATGGGTTCATAGACTCAAATAGGAACAAAATGGAATAAAGTCTAAAATTAAATGACCATTTCCTGATGAAAGCTCAGGACTTATGCTCCTCAACAAGCATATTAAATTTAAGTGACCATAATAAAAAGTGATTGGCACCCAGTCAGAGCTGAGAGTTTCTTGAGCATCATGATGTGTTTCTGTTGTTCAGTGAGAAAAAAAAAAAAAGAATTCTAAAGCAAATTAATCACATGGAATTTGATATGTTGTCCTGAAAAAAAAAATTGTCTTAAGCATGTACGATTTGAAACTGCTAAAAACAAAAGTTCCTACAGCAATTATCATTCATACAGTCAATCTATACAGTCAACCTGAACGGAAATAGAACCTTGTTCGTTACGACCACAAGGCTGTTTAAGACCAGAGTTATTAATTTGAGAATGATAATGCTATTTACTTTATTTTATAACTGTTGAATTTGTATATCTTAAGTCTTCTTTATAATTAATGGACTCAACAAATAACCCACATTAAAACCTTGTTTGAATGTTCTTGAAGTAAATAAAATAACAGCATCAACTCTGATCTGAAAAATGTGTATGCGTCTACCTGTGGGGGCGATCATCACGTTCTAAGATCTTTCATAATCCAGCATCGGGCTGGATATGAATGATCTTGGGGGGGAATATGTAGCATATCAATGAGCATAAAATAATGAACTTAACTCTTCTCATTTCTGAGTATCTCCCCAGGAAATCCATCTGACACTATGTGGCACCTAAGTGCTTAAGACTTAAGTTTTATGAGTGGCAGAATAAACAGATAAGACCAGTTCCTCCTCTCTGACCCAAGGAACTCCAGGACATACACCAGGTCATTTGAAGATGACGAGGGGTTCCAGGGCCAGCTGCTAACCCTTGATGCTAACCCTTCTTATCAACCAGTACTGTGTTTATGTGTTCATGTTGTTTGTTCCTGTCAGTGTGTTCCTTAGCAGATGTTTGATGGTGAATTAACAAATAATTATTAGAATTAAATGAACTCACCAACAGTGTATGGTTTGACCACCATTTCTCATTATCCATCATGGGAGTATCACCTAGTGGGAATATAGTTAGTCTGTTAGTGTTTAATGAATTTACATTTCACACAATTGATGTGCCACTAAGCTGATTAAAATACAACTTACACTTAGACAACAAGGTTCATGTTGTATCAAATATTAGCCTAACTACTAAAATATATAATTATGCTCAGGGTTTCCCCCAGAAAACTTGCTAAGTCGCAGAAGGCTGCTCTGAGCTCAGCTCACACGCTGACCACTGACTACAAACGACACTTAGACTGATGGGCGGGCAAGTAAAGTAGTACGGTAACACCAATAAAATACACTAAATAAACTAACTAGTAACGTTAATTATACTCACACACTGTGAGTGTGTGGTTTTTCAGCTGCTAAATTACCACACGCTTGACTTCCAACACTTTGGGTTATTCACATCATGTTAAATGAATAATGTAATATTGATTCCATTAGAATAGTTAGCGATATCGAAATATAGATTCAGGTCTCTTGAGCTTATTTAACTGATTAAGTGAGCCCAAGTTGTTAACACTAGGTAGGATTTAGCTAGGCTAACAGTTAGCGTTACCTTTACAATTATAAATGTCACCTCGCCAAAGTTTATACATCAAATAAATACCATAGCTAGCATTAATACTTACCTACACACGTAGACGCTGCTTATTTAGCTCAAAATATTTCATGTAGTTTTTCCATGGCTGTATCTCTGTCTCCACTTCGTATCCACGAGTTAGATTTTGAGAGCAGCAGCTGTTCTTCACATATCTACGCCTGATTGGCTGAACAACGTCACGTGATTTGTACGGGTGCGTGCCATTGGTTTAGCTGATATAGTAAGCTGCAGCGTTTGCCTGCAAAATTAACGAACTTCAAACTATGATTATGGAAAAATGTGCAAGAATCACGAGTGCCAACAAAGAAAATCTGATTGAAAAAAAAATAAAGTTAAAATGTAAAAGATCCAGGTCCTCCCTCACTAGGGGTCATTATTTTTCAAAACTAAAGCAGATATGCGGCCTCGGCCCACCGCCTATTTTTGGTCCACTTACAGAGGACTGAGTTCAGTTCACTTAAAGGGGACTAGATGTGAAAACATCCTTGGTCAGCTTGTTTCCAGTTCTCCACAAATCTGGAGCTTATTGTTGTAGAGCTAATAACCCTGCATATTAAAACATAGACTGGTTCTTCTAAAGCACTCACACCTGTTGTTTACACACATTAACAGTGGTGCTTAATGCACTCTGGTCATTAGCAGCAGTTAGCTGTTAGCATTTCCCTCTCTGTGTTGCTTGGTGTGTTTAAACATAAGTTGTATGTAAATTTGATATTAATGTAAATGTTTAGCTACTTGTCTGTCTCAATCAGAAATATTACTACATGTTGTATGTGTAGTTTATTAAGCACATTTGAGGAAAGGTGATGAATTGGTAGCCTGTAAATGAAAGCTAATGTTAGCATTGCTACAATGCTCAGTTTGATAAATGTGTGACAAACAGTTTTTGCTGCGATTCAATGCAAAAAAAAATAATCAAAGTGATGCTGAAGTAATACATAATTATACTGACTTTAAAAAAAGCTGTATTAATGCTTTGTTAGGTCTGTCAGGAAATCACAAGCAAACAATTTACACCACTTACCTTCATCCTGGTGTGACCGCTGTGTTCATCTGACAGGACACTGTTGACATGATGAAGCCTGTTCTCAGCAAACACCAATATTTCCATAATTATTGTTCATATTGGCAATTAAGACACGCCAAGCAGCAGACGTTTTGAAGCAGCTACTACTACTGTTATCAGTACAGAGTGAACGTCGACAACATGGAGAACATCTGTCTTCTTCTATGGAACCAGAATCAAAAAGAAGTTTTGTTGCCAAGTAAGTTTGAAAATAAACAAGGAATTTAGCTTGGTATCTTGGTGCATGACATGTAAACATAGTGCAGAGAAGAATAAATATGAGGTGCAAAAGCTCTGATTATGTGGTAAAAACTGGTAGAAAGGTAAAGATCTCCTTCCTCCTCTTGGGCTGAAGCAGCCGTGCTTCAGTCACTTTCTGTCTCTGCAGTCAGTCTGTCCATCACACAGCTCCTCTTTTTCATCACCTTGTTGGCAACAGGAAACACACACATGGATTTTACACAGACATTTTCCAGCAGTTTCTCCACCAACATTTGCTTCACACCTGGTCATTGATTGCACTTCCTTGTGTTGTCAGTGACCTCCTGTTAGCACCACTAGCTCCTCTATAGGACAAATAAATATGACACTTTCATACAGGTTAGTGCAGTTCAAAGTGACTCACAGATGACTGACAAGCCCAAAGAATCTGTGCAAACTGTGAAAAATTAAAAGCTATCATAACAGTAAAAGTAGAAAAACAGTGAGAAGTAAAAACTAGATGAATAAAAATAACAATAACATCTTATAAGTTAAATACAGTCAAATAAGTGATTGATAAAAGAGAATAAAATCATTCAAATTGAGGAATAAAATGACAATAAACTATTGTACAACTTGAACACTGTTAGCCCGATTCTTTAGTTGGAAGCCCCAAGAAAACACACCAGAGAACTGTGTTAAAAAAGCAGTTCACAGATCTTTATTCAGGTCACAGGTAAAGTATGACAGCGCTGGGCTCTGAATGACAGAGGTCTGGAAGGATCTCAGCCACAGAGAGCCCTGAACCCTGAGTTCAGTTCACATTTATCTGCTTGGACTGGGACTGTCCCATACAGAGGTTAGACTGACACACAACTGAATGTAATTGTCCAGTTAACATAAACATGAGCAGGACAACCACTGCTCATGTGTTACTGTATATATACTCAATGATGATGGTTTAATAATTTTATATTGGTGTTTACCTATTTTTTGGGGCCCCTGTCAGTCGTGGGCCCTTGGAATTGTCCTAAATTTTCCCCCCTATACGGCGCCCATGGATAGAGCCAGGCGGCTGAGAGTTAAACAGTGCATGCTGCAGCCTTCACTGGGCTGGTGAAGGTGAGGAGAGACAGGAGAGATCTGAGGAGCTCATAACAGCAGATGGAGACAGAGTTACTTCTGCAATAACGTACACCAAAACACATAGTTTAATTTGACCATTTAACACCACTTTAAGATTTGAAAAGAAATGGAAAAAGTAGAAATTATTCTAGTTTTATATTTGTTTCATAATTGATATCTGTTCTTTAATTTTGATGTGTTTCAGATCAGATCCAAGAGTCGAGTTAATGAGTCAATACTTAAATAAATGAATCTTTAGAATGATTGAGAGGGTTTGATAATGTTCACATATTTATGAATGAAATAACGTCTGACATCCACCACACCTGTCCACAGTGTCTGCCTGCGCACTCGTCTTTTTTGTCCGTCTGTTAGTTTTTCTACTTTCATATGGTTGCAGTAGCTTCAATAGCTTTGACATTTAGCCTCCTACAGCCTCTTAAAGACAGTAATGTTAGCCATGATCTACAACGTCCCTCACCTTCAGTCTCCCAGTGTCCTTGAACGCCTCTGCTGTAATTCTGCTGTGTCACTTCGGAGCTGCTTCACGCTCTGAGTCTTAGAGAGGTAAGTGTTGTCTCTCTCAACAGATAACTTTTTAACAGTAAATAAGTGGTAAAAATGAATTGAAAACACAGGATCAGTGGTTTAAATCAACAAAAATATGTTGTGATGACTGGTGTGCTTCACACCTCAAAGCAGCATTTCTGTTCCTACTTTGTTAGCTAATGTTAGCAATGCTGCTAACGGTCGCTAACGATAACGTTTGCTAGGTTAGTCAGCAAAAAAAGAGTCTGAACTTTTTTCCCCACTAAATAAGAACTGTTGTCTTGTTCACTCTCTCACTCAGTTAACTAGGATATGGAAGCGAATCTGTACCATAATTCAAATTAAAATGCGTTAACAGAAATGCTTTTTCATTTATAGCTGAATTTTTTTGACTCATGAATAAAATAAATCAGTAATAAATCAATTTGAATTCGCAATCCCACAGGAGCGTAACGTCAGCGGCCTCTGACTGCCCTCAGTCTGACTGACCGTGCTACGCAACTAATACGATAGGAGGCGGTGTGCATATTCAACACTGGAGCAAGAAGAGAGACAAGAGGAGAGTGAGAAGGTCATGTTGGTACCATAGACTGTGTGGTGTATGTCAGAAACAGCAGGAACTTCCCCACCATGTTGAAATCTGTGCCACAGCTGTGAGGGAGGCCACAGCTGCCCTGGAACGGCAACAAAATCAGCCCCAAACAGCAGGTTTCAACTCAGGTCTTTCTCCGACCACGTTGTCAACAACAACAAAAACAACAACAACACTTTTACCTTCTGATCGCCATGACGCTCGAGGTAAGATTTCAAGCTTGCAAGCTAACATGCAAGTAGCTGCAGGTCTGATTTATTGTCAATGAAATCATTACAGCTCAAGACACATTTTGTGCGTTCGTTGCATCGTAGCCACCACAATATTATCATATGCGGCTAAAGGGCGAGAACATACTTGTGAGGCTTTTCTTTGTACACTGTCTTCACTCACACATACATATTCATGTGAAAAATGGGCGTTACTTAAGCCTGAAAATCTGGTCTACGTAGCCTGTTAATGTGGATCATGGGCGCATGTGTGGACATCTCTATGCATTCTGCTGTATACATACTGTATGCTGTTACCAATCCATTTCTGCACTTCTAGCTTTTTAATATATGAACTGGTGCCAACACTTCCTCTTGACCAATATATTATTATAATTTATAATAATAACAATTATGATAATACAATCGTCATTACAATTTTTAAGTTATACACTTCTCATGCTTGTATAGACAGTTAAAAGTGGCTATCAAACGACCTATTTAAAGGTACCAGAATACAGGAAAAGACATCTACTCTCTTAGAACTCCTCTGGTGAGGATCAATTCCTCCCCCTTAGACCTTGTATACTTTTCATTGATATGTTGACAATACTATTAATTCAGCATGATCCTGATCCCACCATCAATGTTATGGGAATACCATAATTTAAATTTCATTATGCTATCTTGCTGTTGTGCCTTCATTTTAATTTCTGAACAAAAACTATCCAGTAATCCAAGGAATTGTTGGGCTGTATGTTTATCTCGCCATTTATGTCTGGATGTTTTTTTATAATTATATCGTCTTTTTTGTTTTATTTTTTCATTCTGGTTCTTTGAACATATTCAAAATAAAGTTCAGTTGAATTCTATTTCCCTTTACTTTTTTTCTTAATTCTTCCAGCTGAGGTTTTGAGGCTGTTCAGTCCTTACCCTGCATGAGGTTTACTACAGAGGTCAACCCCACCAGACATTAATACCAAAAAAAAGAGAAAGACCACATACACACACCTTTTCCTCTGTTTGGCCAAAAGAAAGAACTATGACGTCACAAGTCCATCCGTGAAAAGAGCCCTTGAAAGGGCAGGATTAGGAGAAAGGAAATCACATTCCCAAATAAGTTTATAGTATGCCTTGTATATGTCAGTTGTGCTATTTAAAATGTCAAAGTTTGGTCAGCCAGCTAATTTAATGGATTCTGCATTCATCAACATCTAAGTAGCACAGATCTTCAAGTAGCTACTCATAAAATCTACCCCTGCTTATGACAGTGTGTAAATTTAAAAATACACATAAATGTTGCTTGTCAGTATTGGAAATTACAATTTTTGTATGTACTTCTCCCATGTATATGTACACAATACACTGATGTCTTTGAAACATGTCATGTAAACATGACCAAAGATAAGAAATATTTGAAGCGAGAGAGAGGTTTTAGGGATCGGACATGCATGTATGCATCAAGCTCCATCTAATGATGCGTTTGTATATTATCCGTGAAAACTTTAATTCCATAAAAGATCAGCTGATATCCGATGCAAAGTGCGTGTTTCTGCATGTTGTGTTGTGGCATGGTGCGACAAACACTTCATCCATGTGTGGTATTGCACATGGATGCACTGCCGATCTGCAACTATCACCGTGGAACTCCACCACTGGTTTTGAATTCCTTCCTTAATGGAGACAGTTTGTCCTTATTATTTTTTGCCCAAAACATAACATGCTTCATTATTACTGGAACAATCAGCTCAGGTCTTCAAGACCATTTCCAAAGCAAACTATTTCAAATTTTAAAAAGTTTACATGTGAAAACCAGACGTGGTTACAAAAAAGGTTTCCAACTCTTTGCATAAAAGGGATCTGAACAATGGGACTATCGCTTCAAAGCAGCCAAGATAGAAGCTGAACTATTGTGGAGAACGTGGGCATCGATCCCACTATCTCTCACATACTAAGCAAGCACTCTACTATTTGAGCTAATTCCCCTGTGTGGAATGCTGCCATGTAGCTCCATGTAGATCATCTCATCCCATACTTTTCCAGACTCTTGAAGGTCTCCTGGATCAGACGTCTACTGTAATTCATCAGATACAGTAGACGAGGTGGCTGAGATCAATTATGCTCTCCAAGTTCAAATTCCATCCTTGTTCCAGACAAGCTTACTTTAGTCTGCAAGTTGACGTGTTGGAGGTGATGAGCTGCCAAACATTGTGCTCCACACAAGTTTACATGGTTGACTCCATGCACTGCTAATCTGTTGTCCTGCTGGACTGCTAATTCAAGGTTCAAGAGTCTTTATTTTCATAATGCACGCAGAACAAAATTATTATACATGCATATATATACGTATATATATATATATATATATATATATATATATATATATATATATATATATATATATATATATATATATATATATATATATATATATATATATATATATATATATATATATATATGTATATGTATATATATATATATATATATATACATATACACGTATACACGTATATATATACGTGTATATGTATATTATATATATATATATATATATATATATATATATATATATATATATATATATATATATATATATATTATATATACATTAGACGTCAATATTAATGAAAAAAATGCTTGATGTAGCGATCAATATTTTCACAGAACTTCACTGCAAGAAACTAATGTGACTCTCGCCAGCTGGATGTCGCTCACAGCAAGAAGGTACTGGGTTCGATTCCCGGCCCCAGGGCCTTACTGTGTTCTCCCCGTGTCTGTGTGGGTTGTCTCTGGGTACTCTGACTTCCTCCCACCATCCAAAAACATACATGGGGATTAGGTTAATGGCTAATTTAAATTGACCGTAGGTGTGAATGTGAGTGTGAGTGGTTGTCTGTCTCTCTGTGTCCTGTGATGAACTGGAGACTTGTCCAGGGTGTACCCTGCCTTCCACCCTAAGACAGCTGGGATAGGCTCCAGTCCCCAAATACAGCTTACATGTTGATGTATCAGCATTCATACTCCAATAATATAATATATGATACAATATGAAGTGGAGCAGGTACTTTAAAATTTGAGAAATTTTGTAGAACAGTGTTGTATTGACAGCTAACAGACCATTGGTGAAATGTGTTTTGGTAATAATAATAATAGCTGGTTAATGAGTGCTTTACTTTATGTATTTGTGTACTTACTTGATGCCGATAACTGATGGATCAGCTAGCTCAAAAGTTTTGTCTTCACTTTCTCAGGTGAAATGAGCAGCGTGTCTTCTGTTAAACACTTCAGTTGTGTTCCGTTCTGTTCTAATCTGCTTTGATCTGTATTCTAATCTGCTTTCATCTGTATTCTAATCTGCTTTGATCTGTATTCTAATCTACTTTGATCTGTATTCTAATCTGTTTTGATCTGAATTCTAATCTGCTTTGATCTGTATTCTAATCTGCTTTGATCTGTATTCTAATCTGTTTTGATCTGAATTCTAATCTGCTTTGATCTGTATTCTAATCTGCTTTGATCTGTATTCTAATCTGCTTTGATCTGTATTCTAATCTGTTTTGATCTGAATTCTAATCTGCTTTGATCTGTATTCTAATCTGCTTTGATCTGTACTGTACCATCTATTATTTGCATATTCGGTTACCCGGGCAACCGCAAAGTAAGTAAGTATTGTCAAAAATCGATAAGTGCATTATTACGCATTAATGTATCTTAATGCATAATGCATGTGTACACACACACACACACACACATCAGTCACACACATAAGAATACATAGCTGGCGTCAAATAAATGCAAAGATCAAATTGTCTCTGCATGAAGGTGAATTGTGTATATTTATATAATGTATATGTATGTATATATATAATTATATATGTAAATAATTATTGTATCTTTGTTTATACAGCTAAGTTGACATGAAGGCTAAACATGAAAAAAGATATGGTCTACATGTAGCTGTATAGATACAGTATGTCTTAACTGATAGCATGAAGCATTTGTTAATCATGATTCAGCTATATTAACTATGCTCTTATTTTCATAGTAATCAAGCAAATTGCAATCAGAGCAGACCAATAGCTGGTAAGTAGGCCAAGGTTATGGTACAAAATGATGCTTGTCGCTTTACTGTACAACTAGCAGAAGCTAGCACCAGCAATGGTTCATAAAGTGGCAGCAACAATGCGGAGAGTGGAAAATATTCTACATTGTACTACATCATTTTAGGCTTAAAGACATGGTTGTAATGTCCAATATTGACAATCAAAGCAGTGACAATAAAAATGACAGACTTTTGCAAACTCAAAATGTTTATTCAACGTCCCTCTTAATGACCACCAGACCTGTCGGCGCCGACAGATTTCACAGCCTCTCTTCTGATGACTGTAACTCCTGATCAGTGTGTGCTATTGAAGGCATTCACTTGATTCTGAAAGCAGATAAATTGAGCTTTTCAACAATATAATGTTTATTACAGTAAAGTACAAACGTTGAATCACAGGTGAGGTTTCACCTCTACACCTGAAAAAAAGGGAGCGCTTCTCCTCACCGTCACTCCTGAATCCAGTGCCGGTGCCTTGTTATTTACCTTTGACATATTTTATTATTTCTTTACCTTGTGTGCTGAGAGTGCTGTAAATCAGAGTCAAATTCCTCATACCTGAAGCTGTTCTGAATCTGATCATTCTATTTCATATTTGATCAATAGCAGTTACACCTCCGTGCCCTGTCTGAACAGGTGAGCCACCTGTTTAATAGCTGATCACCAGCTCAAATAGCTGTAAATCACTGCCACTCCTAAACTGATCAAATTATCCTATCAATAAAGAATCACAGATGCCGGGTATAAGCCCCATTTATTATTGTTTAATGGTTTACATTGATTTATGATGATGTTTTACTGAAGAAGTAACTTTGAATTTGCTTGTATTTTGAGCTATCTGTGTTGCCATCGTTGAGTTATGCATCCCCCCCCCATGATACTGCAGCAAGCAGGACGTTCACCTGTGGTGAAGTCCTCTTTCTGTTATTGCAAAGTTTACTTAATGTTGTAAACTAGGAAAGCTGGGGAGAAAATAAAAGTTTATATAGGCTGAAGATCTATATGCATTTCTAGCCTTTTAAAATAACAAATATAGTGTACGTGATTAAATGTCAGGTTATTAAATATTGTTATTGCACTGAAATGAAAACAAAAAACAATCAAAGTGGGAAATAATCATTAAAAAGTAAAATGACAATTTATTAGTCAATAATTTATAAACTAAATAAACTATTAATCAATAATATATTAAGAATGAAATATCAATGTAAATGGACCCTGCGTGCACCGGTTAATCTCGCTCGTTCCTCTTGTAGCATATCAATGAACATAAATAATGAACTTAACTCTTCTCATTTCTGAGTATCTCCCCAGGAAATCCATCTGACACTATGTGGCACCTAAGTGCTTAAGGCTTAAGTTTTATGACTGGCAAAATAAACAGATAAGACCAGTTCCTCCTCTCTGACCCAAGAAACTCCAGGACATACACCAGGAGGAGGAGTTTTATTGCCCACATTCCTGCTTTAATCCTGCCAGACACATCCAAAGCTTAATGTGGCCTCTTCCTTTCTCCCTGTCTGGAACAGAACATTACATTAAGATTTTAATGGTTAACTATGCTTTCATTCCTCAGCTACTGTCATATAAGTATCACTGTTACAATGTCAAAGATCAGTCTCCACATAGATCCTCTTCCTTTTCCTCCTTCTGATAAGGACTAAATGTGACATGTGGGATTGGTTGTGGATTAACTCGACAGACACAATCATACATAGATCTGCCTGTTGTAGTACACCTTCCTACATGCTCTGATATCATGGTTCATCTGTGTTGGTTAATTTGTTGATTGATTTCAATTCAATTGGTCAAGTTTTGTTCTGTGGTTTCCTACTATAGGTTGTTTGGTGTCATTTTACAGCTGAGAGAGGAAGCTTTCACATAGAGAAACTTTAATAAAGTAAAACACAGCAGTATTAACATTAAGTAAGTTAAAAGAATATCATCTCAGTTAACTTGGTGGATGGGGAGGGACCAGTGGTCACACCCCACTGGACCTTCAACAAAGATCATAAAAAGCCTCAGCTGGTCTGAGTGCTCTCTCTACTCTTCTTCAGTCCTTCAGTCAGTCAAGTTCTGGTCTTCATCCTCTCCACTGCATCTCTGTTCTCCCTCTCCTACATGCTGGGAGGGGGAGGAAACAATTATTATTTCTGTTAGTAGCCTGGTCATTTAGTTTGTCAAATCAATCATTTATTATTAGTTATTTTCTGTGACAGTAGTAGTCTGGTTATAGTTTGTCAAATAAACATCTCATTTATAAAGAACTTGGTTATTTGATTTGTGTGTGTATATAAAGTAATTGAATCACTGTACACTAGGTCAAGAACTCTGTAGCACCCTGAGATTAAGAGACTCTATTAATAAGTTTTCCCTGTTTTAGCAAAACTGGGTGGCACCCTGATAATTTCTACTATTAAAGGTAATTTTTGGTTTATGATCAATAACTTAAAGGTATTGTTTATAAATACATGATTTGATATTAATTAATGATTGACTAATCTGCTCTACACTATTTATGCTACAATGTAGTGAAATAGTTTCTGTTCGTAGTTTAGTCATGTAGTTTGTCAAATAAACATAAAGAAGTTGGTTATTTGATTTGTGTGTGTCTATAAAGCAAATTGAATCACTGGACACGAGGTCCAAGAATCTCAAGAGCTGCCTTAGGTTAAGAGACCCTATCATATCAAATCTGCAAGTTTTCCCTGTTTCCCTGTTTTGATCCCTGTCAGCTTCTTTCTGTGCACTCATCAGCCTGTCTGCCTCCACTGACTAGTTGTTCACTGCTCTTGTAGTCATTTCTGCAGTATTGAGCTGCTCCCTCTGCAGGGAGCTTACTGACCCTACAAAAATAAGAAAGAAGTCAAGGCTGCATTGTGTTAACATTTATTTGAGTTTGCATGCAAAGTGTAATTGTACTCTCATTCCATGTTAGCTGGTTGGACTAGCTACCCTTCCTGTTAGCGCTGCCCGCCATGGTAGTGGAGGTTTGACTGAGCAGAGTTATAAGTGCTTCAGAAGTACTTATTTGTGCTGAAAGAAATTCTGATTCTGGTTCTGATTGTCCCACCGAGGAGACGATACACTCCACTCTTTGTAAGACTGCAGCTGTCTTACAGGGACAAGTTTCCTTCTCCCTACTGGTTGTGAGACTGAACAAAGCTCGCCTGAATTGTGAAGGTCATTCTGGGAGGTGTGACTAACTACGTCACTCCTGCTCCACCCACTCCTGCTCCACCTACTCCTGATCCACCCACTGCTGGTCCACCTACATCTACTCCACCTACTCATGATCCACCCACTCCTGATCCACCTACTCCTGATCCACCCACTCCTGCTCCACCTGCTCATGATCCACCCACTCATGCTCCACCCACTCATGATCCACCCACTCCTGGTCCACCTACTCCTGATCCACCCACTCCTGCTCCACCTGCTCATGATCCACCCACTCATGATCCACCTACTCATGATCCACCCACTCCTGGTCCACCCACTCCTGATCCACCCACTCATGCTCCACCTACTCCTGCTCCACCCACTCATGCTCCACCTACTCATGATCCACCCACTCATGCTCCACCCACTCATGATCCACCCAATCCTGGTCCACCTACTTCTACTCCAACTACTCATGATCCACCCACTCCTGCTCCACCTACTCCTGATCCACCTACTCATGCTCCATCTACTCCTGCTCCACCCACTCATGCTCCACCTACTCATGATCCACCCACTCATGCTCCACCTACTCATGATCCACCCACTCCTGCTCCACCTACTCCTGATCCACCTACTCATGCTCCACCTACTCCTGCTCCACCCACTCATGCTCCACCTACTCCTGGTCCACCCACTCATGCTCCACCTATTCCTGGTCCACCCACTTATGCTCCACCTACTCCTGATCCACCCACTCATGCTCCACCTACTCCTGATCCACCCACTCATGATCCACCCACTCATGCTCCACCTACTCCTGATCCACCCACTCATGATCCACCCACGCATGCTCCACCTACTCCTGCTCCACCCACTCATGCTCCACCTACACATGATCCACCCACGCATGCTCCACCTACTCCTGATCCACCCACTCATGCTCCACCTACTCATGATCCACCCACTCATGCTCCACCTACTCCTGATGCACCTACTCCTGCTCCACCCACTCCTGCTCCACCTACTCCTGATCCACCCACTCATGCTCCACTTACTCCTGGTCCACCTACTCCTGATGCACCTACTCCTGATCCACCCACTCATGCTCCACCCACTCATGATCCACCTACTCCTGGTCTGCCCACTCATGCTCCACCTACTCTGGATCCACCCACTCATGCTCCACCTACTCCTGCTCCACCTACTCCTGGTCCACCCACTCATGCTCCACCTACTCCTGATCCACCCACTCATGCTCCACCCACTCCTGCTCCACCTACTCCTGGTCCACACACTCATGATCCACCTACTCCTGATCCACCCACTCATGCTCCACCTACTCCTGGTCCACCCACTCATGCTCCACCTACTCCTGGTCCACCCACTCATGCTCCACCTACTCCTGATCCACCCACTCATGCTCCACCCACTCCTGCTCCACCTACTCCTGGTCCACCCACTCATGATCCACCTACTCCTGATCCACCCACTCATGCTCCACCTACTCCTGGTCCACCCACTCATGCTCCACCTACTCCTGGTCCACCCACTCATGCTCCACGTACTCCTGGTTCACCCACTCATGCTCCACCTACTCCTGGTCCACCACAAACAAACTTGGCTCCATCTCGTGGCCGTTTGGTGAACTGAGTTTGATGGTTGCAGTATTCAAACTTTCCATGTGTGCATGGTAGCTCTGATACATAATTAGCTAAAACTAACACTGAACTCTGGACATAGAACTTGTCAAACAAACAATCACAACAATTTCTCACTAATACTTGTCAAGGATACTGAATAAAATCACAACAACAATAAAATAATCATCAAGATTTCTTACTACTAACTGTAAATGATACTGAGTAAAGCTTCTACTAAACTGTCATTTATAATACATCATTCAATCACAAACAACTAAACAGTTAATCAATTTTTAATCTACCTTTTTCCTGTCAGCTCTCAATTGTCATAACCACTTTCTACAAAAAACCCAAAACAAAACAATTTCATTGATTGATTTATCAATCAATGACAACATGATAGTCAACAATGACTATTTTGAACAGTGTTAACATAGATAATATATCAATGACAGCTCTGCAGTCTGTGTGTGTGTGTGTGGGTGTGTGTGTGTGTGTATGCATGTGTGCGTGGGTGTATGTGTGGGTGTGTGTATGTGTGTGTGTATGTGGGTGTGTATGCGTGAGTGTGTGTGTGTGTGTGTGTGTATGTGGGTGTGTATGTGGGTGTGTGTGGGTGTGTGTATGTAGGTGTGTGTATGCGTGGGTGTGTGTGGGTGTGTGTATGGGGGTGTGTGTGGGTGTATGTGGGTGTGTGTATGGGGGTGTGTATGCGTGGGTGTATGTGGGTGTGTGTATGGGGGTGTGTATGCGTGGGTGTATGTGGGTGTGTGTATGTAGGTGTGTATGCGTGGGTGTGTGTGGGTGTATGTGGGTGAGTGTATGGGGGTGTGTATGCGTGGGTGTATGTGGGTGTGTGTATGTAGGTGTGTGTATGGGGGTGTGTATGCGTGGGTGTATGTGGGTGTGTGTATGGGGGTGTGTATGCGTGGGTGTGTGTGGGTGTATGGGGGTGTGTATGCGTGGGTGTATGTGGGTGTGTGTATGTAGGTGTGTGTATGGGGGTGTGTATGCGTGGGTGTATGTGGGTGTGTGTATGGGGGTGTGTATGCGTGGGTGTGTGTGGGTGTATGGGGGTGTGTATGCGTGGGTGTATGTGGGTGTGTGTATGTAGGTGTGTGTATGGGGGTGTGTATGCGTGGGTGTATGTGGGTGTGTGTATGTAGGTGTGTGTATGGGGGTGTGTATGCGTGGGTGTATGTGGGTGTGTGTATGTAGGTGTGTGTATGTGGGTGTGTATGCGTGGGTGTGATTAAGAACATCCTGTCATCACATGATCAAATCTTCAGTCAGCTATTCACTGTGATTAATGAGAACATACAGTAGGTGATTTGAACTGAAGTAGAGAAATTCAAATACAGTATAAGACACAGAAAGTCATAGAGATATATTCAATATAACACCATAAAAATATATTCAATATAAGATTTGTTTTGTGGAAATAACTCAATGCTTGTTTTTTTTTTTTTGTTTTTTTTTTTATAAAAAACAACAGTGACATCAAATTATCAAACTGTCATGTAAAAGGTTAAATTTCTAAAAATAATTGAATGTTTGGTCGTTTGAGCCACAGGTGGAGTTTAGCTGCTGCAGAGACAGAGAGGGAGCTGCCCCCCCTAGTGGCTGAGATATGTCACGACATTGAGTCTATAATATGGTCAATACAAATATTTTTTTAGACAGTAAACACTACACAATAGTTTGATAGTTATTGTTACTAATGATGGACTTAAACATACTTCAGATAGTAAACACAGTTTCCTGCCTTCATTCAGTATATATAGTCCACATCTGAGCTGATCTCACCTGTTCCACACACCTCTCACCAAGTGGAGAAGACCCAACAGAGACTTTACTTCCTCAGGAAGCTAAAAAAAGTTCTCCTCCCTCAAAACCTGCTGATGAACTGTTTGGGATGTGAACAGAGTGAACAGGACAGAGAAGAGAACAGTCCTCCATCTGAGGAGATGGAGCTCATCCTGTTTCAGTCTGGCTGCCTTGTTGGGACAAGATCTCCTCAGCTCTCTGCTAACCTGCTCTGCAGTGATGGTGGTGGGCAGATGACTCGCACATCTTTTCCATATGGTCTAGCGCTTAGGGTCTCTTGTTTTCACCCAGGTAGCCTGGGTTCAACACCCGGTATGAGAATGACTGTTTTATGGCAGCAGTAGCTCAGTCTATCGAGACTTTATTATGCTGCTCTCTACTGTCAAAACTCAGATGCAGCCATCAAAAGTCCTTTTCCTCCAGCGATAATATTCTGTTGCTTGGTTTTGTTGTGGGCGGTGTTTAGCACTGTCGCCTCACAGCAAGAAGGTACCGGGTTCGAATCCCGGGCCCGGGGCCTTTCTGTGTGGAGTTTGCATGTTCTCCCTGTGTCTGCGTGGGTTCTCTCTGGTACTCTGGCTTCCTCCCACCATCCAAAAACATGCATGGGGATTAGGTTAATTGGCTAATTTAAATTGACCGTAGGTGTGAATGTGAGTGTGAGTGGTTGTCTGTCTCGATGTGTCCTGTGATGAACTGGAGACTTGTCCAGAGTTTACCCTGCCCTCTGCTCTATGACAGATGGGATAGGATCCAGCCCCCCCCGCGATAATGGATGGATGGACGTTTTTTTCGTCACAAAGTAATATATATATATTCATATCTTTCTCAGGATTTTGCTCACATTTCTTTCTTCCTTTGGGTGAATTCACTTCATATACACATTTCTTTCTTGTTTACTTACGACCTCCAAACTCTTGATGAAAAACATGTCTTTGTTTGTGTTTAGCCATTCTGGAATTACCCCAGTACCCCAGCCTAGGGTTTGAACCCCACATCCACAGTGTTTCTTTGTTTCTGTGGTGTACAACACCTCACACATGAAAGGTCTGTGGGTATTTCTAGCTGGAGAGGTGACAGATTCTCCTCTGTGCAGTGCTGAGGTGTCCTTGAGCAAAGTACCAAATCTCCAGCTGCTCTGGGGTTTCTGTATGGCAGCCCTCTTGCTCTGACATGTCTCCATTCATTTTTTGAACATGTAAAGGTTGTGTAAGTTGGAAGTGAAGTAAGTAAGAAAGTAAACAAATGACAAGAGTGAAAAAGCTGAGAGAACTCTGACACCACTGTCTTCATCATAGTTCATCTTCTTGCACCACTTGAAAAAGGAACTTAATTCTTCATAAACTAACATGAGTCAAAACCAAGAAACAAAACTGAGCAGACCCACTCAAAAGGAACAATGTTTTACTGAATCCGGATTCTCTGTGGAATCTCATCATTCTGAGTGATGTCACTGTAAAACCACAGAATATTCTGACGACCTCATGCTGATCATATGCTAATATAATAGAATACATTCTATGATGTCATTCTTCTCTGTGAGGGGAGGGTGTTCTACTCCTGAACATCTGCTGTGGAGCAGGAGGTCATAGGTTCAATACCTACCTGTGGCAAGGATGGAGGAAAGTGTCAGGTAAGGTAAATATTAACAGTGACATGAAGACAGAACAAGATATGGCTCAATAAAACAGTAAATAGTGAAAATGCTGATTATGTAAACATCAGTAACATGTTTAGAGAAGGTTCAAAAGAGGATGTTTTGTTATAATTCTGCTGATTCAAATGAGTTCTGTTATTAACCTCAATAAATGCGAACATGTTTGTGTTCATTGTTTACTATTTGGCTCATTTGAGCTCTGATTGTGACCTTTGACCCCTCACAGTGCCAGCAGCAGCATCAACACTTATCATATTAATATCATGTTAATGTTAAAATATGATGAAGAACATACAAACATGTTTAAGATGTTTTAAAAAAGTGGTGGGGCACAGGTGCTTTTGAGTTCTCTTAGGGGAGGCTCACTATCCCACACTTTGAAAACCTCTGATTTAGATAATACTACCTGAGCACAGATCTTCCATAGTGACACATGGAAACAGATGATTGGTTGAACTCTTTAAAAACAGGTAAGTCATGTGAGCCTCTTGGACCATGTGCAGAATGTGGTCATGTTGGGGCCTCATGTCTCTCCTCTGTATCCATGTTGTTTCTTACCTACAGTGCCATGGCCATACCCATAATGCCTTACCTAAAACTTTGGTCATGTGACCTGTTACTCTCTTAATCTCATATAAACCCTTACATGAAAAGCATTATATTGTACCCACATATAATATACACAAAGTATATAACATACACAAAACATTGTGTTCTGTACTTGTGGGTTGAATCCCGTCCTTTACACAGACAAGTTTACATGGTTCAGTCCATGGACTGGTCATCCATGGCTTTGAATCCCTTCCTCAATGCAGGCAGTCTGTCCTTATCATTATATGTCAAAATATAATGTTACAAGTGAACAGAGTCATTATTACTCACCCATTGTTTGAGGCTGATAGCTCTGAGATTTCATTATCACCATCTTGGATTATTAGGCATTATGAGGCCTTACACTGGAAACCAAAGTGCGTACTGGTGAATGACCCGCGTTCATACCATTTAAGTGAACCCATGATGCGTCATCAACAGAGGGTGTTGATTTGCCACCAAATGAAAACAAGGCCATACGAAAGCGTGTCAGAGCAAGGAAAATAACAATCATGGATCACATCTTTGACTACCAGCGAGCATTTGTACTCATACAAATCATTATTTGTCTGCACAAAGCTATGCTCCAACATCTGCCGCCAACATATTCCACACACACATTTTCACCATGACAGACAACTAACCTGGGGTGTGTGTCCCAAAACATTTGCTGCAAACTTCCTTAGCTACTTCCTAAGTTCAAACGTTGGATCTACGACCCAAGTGTTTCCCAACAGCATCGTCCGAACAAAGCAACTTCTGATGTTTACAACTAACATAGTCCGATGTATCGTTGAACGATCCAAGGGTTTCCCAAAAGCTTAGTTGGAACGATGTAAGTTGCATCGGAAAGCTGTGTTGTCACAGTTGAGGTGAAAAGATGCAAGTTATGTTTTAAAAACAAATGTTTCTGTAGCCATAGAAGTTTTAAAGTACAACTTCGATAGCCTAATATGAAATAATTGTATTAAGATTTTAAATTAAAAATAAGTCATCATTTAAGGGCTTGCTCCACCGTTTGGTAGAGCACATTTTCAATCACTATATCTCATTGAAAAATGTGTTGAACTGATCTCAACCTGATTGAGCCATCTCTACCACTCGGTTTATGTATGTCAAGCTAAAAACATCCACTAGATGTCACTGTAGCTTTAAGCAGTATGCCTTCCAAGCCAGCTTCCCAACAGGAAGTGAAAAACAGAAAATTCCCTCCTGACATGAAGACAATTTCTTGCGAAATTTTCAAAGGTAAGTCTGATTTTTTTAATATCATTTAGCATCAAAGATGTTACTAAACAGATTTATGTAACTTGATACCACAAAAATACATTTTGTAAGGGTCAAATAATTTTTAAAAACATGCTTTACCAAACGGTTGAGTTGTCACTTTATGGTAAAGGTAGCAAAGTTAAGCTAATCTTATCTAATATGCTATTTGCTGTGGAAAAAAACACTTCTGATCATAAATTGTTGTTAATATCACACATTTAATATTATTAATGTCATTAAGAATGATTTTCTTAACTGTTTAACAAACATGCTCAACCAAACCGTTGATTTGTCATTTTATGATAAAAGTTGTGATGCTAGCATGTTAGCATAATTCATTTACAATTTTTAGTAAAACATTGAAGTAAAACAATGTATGAATATTTACTGGTCATAAATTTATAATGTTACTGCATTATATAGTCGAAGAAAAAGTATATCAGTATGATTTTTACCACTTCTGACATGTTTGCATTGTAAATATGATAAATATTTAGATAAAAAAACTAAATATAAAACAAATTGACATTTGTTGGTATACCAACATGTTACTAGTATAACAGTGCATGAATTATAATTTTGATTTTCTTCCTTTCTGTTTCTGTCTTACAAATAACAGATGGACAGTAAAACCTTTTATGGTTCAAGGCCACGCAATTTCCTGGCCCTTGTGCCAGAAAATCCTCATGACTCTGATGCTGATCTGAGTGACGAAGATGACAAAATAGAGGATCCAGATTATCTGCCCTCACAATCAGCTGCAGAAGTGATCGGGGATCATTCCTTTGAATCCTTGGATGAGGAGGAGATGCCAAGCACATCTTCTACACCACTGCTCCCTAAGAGGACGAAAAAAGGTAAAAAACACCTAAAAACAGTCAACATGCAAGAGCTGGCTGACAGTCCTGACCCAAGACCATCTTCAGGATCCAAGACAGGCGCAAGGAGAATCTGGAAGCATACTGATATTGAGAAATTCCAGGTTCCTGATTCAAGCTTTGTACCCCCGACACAATCAAAACACCCTTCCAGTATTTCAAAACACTGTTCACCGACGAGATGATTCAGCATATTGCTGTACAGACCAATCTGTACTCTGCACAAGAATTGGGCGACCCAATCAAAACTAGCCCTGAAGAGATTGAAGATTTCCTGGCAATATTACTCTTCATGGGGATTTTCAACTTCCCAGCCACTGATGACTACTGGGACCTCGAATCACGTTTCGACGTCACAGCTGATATCATGTCGAAGAAGAGATTCAAGCTCTCACGTCGTTTCATTCACTTCAATTATAATCAGCAGTGTGATGGCAGCCCTGACCGATTTTACAAGATCCGGCCCCTTTTTGAGATGCTTCGTGAGCAGTGTCTCCTCATCCCATCCACTTACAAGCAAAGTGTGGATGAAGTCATGGTGTCATACAAAGGCACAAGGGCTGGCACTCTCCGCCAATACCTTGCCAACAAACCTAACAAGTGGGGCTACAAAATCTTCTGCCGTGCCAGTTCATCTGGCATCATCCATGACCTACTGCTCTATCAAGGTAATGTAATGTAAAGTTTATTTGACATGGACATCACTGTAACACTGGAATTGTATCATACATATCCATAAGAGGCAGATACACTGTGTTAAATTTTGTAGCTTGATGCTAATTTGCAACACCTCTGAAAAGGTTCCGCCTGGTCGTGGCCCACAGTTTGAGGCAAGCCAAAAAGCCAGCATCCAGAGTTGGCCGACCCTCCTCTGCCTCTGCACCACCACAGATGTCCTCTCAGAAGAAGCGCCTCCCCCCAAGACCCCCACGACCACAACCAGATGTGCGCTATGACAACTGCGGACATTGGCCACGTCATACTGACAACCGGGGGCGGTGCAGCCTCTGCCCAAAGGGTGTGTCAAGATGGAAATGTGTGAAGTGCAACATTTTCCTGTGCTTGATGGCAAAGCAGGAATGCTTCGTAACATACCATCGAAAATAATTTGGACAAGTTTCCCACGGGCCCATTTTTGTTTGTGAATTTCATTTGAGAGGAAAAAAGAAATCAAGGCCCTGAAAGTTTTCAAATTTGTTCTATGCATTAAAAGAAGTGATGTTCTTTTGATATTTTACACAGCATAGCTGAGAAGTTGAACAAGGTCCTATGTGTCATTTTTTTTGTTAATTTGAGAGACTTATTTTACACAACACAGTTGAGAAGTGTATGTACTGCACTATATTGTTAATAAATTGACTTGTTTTACAGTTATTTGACTTTTTCTACATTCTTTTTGTATTTGTAGGTATTAAATTATCATATTATTGTTATTATACATTCATCATCATGTATTAGGTACTTTTACCATTAAGTGATATCTCAACCGTTTGGTAGAGGTCTGTAATTAAAAAACTGTGGGGTCTGTAAAAATAAAAAACATTGATTCTTGTTATTAGTGCCCCAATAACATAAATAATGCAAATAAATAAGTTTTCCATGGCTTTTTTCTTGGTGAGGACCTTAAAGGGTTAAATTGAAAATAAGTCATCATTAAAACACTCCAGTTGAATAAGGTAGTGTGACGTAGGCAGGAAACAGTGGGGAAGTTGGATTGCTGCAGTTAAACATGCAGCATTGAAAGGTTTATAACCATGACATTTTATTTTATCATGTTTATCATGATATTGACATTCAGCATTATTATAAAATTTAAATTTACGCATTTAGGTGGTCGGCAATTTCCTGCCACGCTGTTCATTTCCCTTCTTGGTTATTGTCGGTTTACACTCTTTGTAGAGTTCCAAAAGAATTTGTTGCCCTGTACTATTGTAAAAATCAGCCCGACTCTTCGACAATCACATGGTCTGGGCTTCTTATGTACTCCACTCACGCTCCTAACAGAAGGTTGTATAAGTGTTGCTGAAGTTAACTCCACTGAGGTTCAGCTCATGTTAAAGTTGACACTACTTCAAACGAGGCTTAATCACTTCAGCGCGTGTTTAGGGGGCTGTCGTGTTCAAGAGGGCGAATCCACTAATGCTGACTTTAATCAAATTTTGGATGAATCTTATTGATCGTATTTTAGATTAGTATTACTAAAACACACACACACAGATGCTTGTCCCAGATTTAAATTACAAACATGTGCAAGATACTTATTCACATTAAAATAAATAACAATTAAAAATATTAATAATAACATATAGCAATCAATAGTTTAAATAAATAATTAATAGTTTGAATTTACGTAAAAATATATCACAATAATTAACAATAATCATATAAATAATAACATTTATATGTGAATTTCTCTGTGAGATGAACAAAGTATCTATCTATCTGCTTGATCACATCTTGATGACAGTGATCATAAATTATTGGCATTTGGTTTGATGTTGTGCTGTATTTAGTGAGTGAGGATCATTACAGTCACGTTTGAAGCAGCAAAGACCAAATGTGGAAGATGAATCCATATGGAACAATATTTGATGAATCTGTCATTTTTTTTAAAATTGGGAAACACAGGTGTAAAAAAAAACATGTGTCCACAATGATACATGAGGCCAGGATGAGAGCAGGATGATCAGCATTTTGATGAAGACTCATTTTCAGTTTTGTTGTCTCAAAGCTCGTCAGTGAAAAATCCTTCTGTGTTTCCAGCAGAAATCCAGAACCAAGCTGTACTGTCAGTGTTGAAGAGATAATAACCAACATAGCAGTAAAATGGTTGTGGAAACACTCTGTTGGTGAGAGTGTGTGTGTCTGCCTCAGGGGTTAGAAGGTCTGTGTCACACACACAATGTTGACCTGTATCTTAATAAGATCAAAGTCCTTTGTGGTTCCATGTTGTGATGGGGAGCACACTGGACTTTAAATCCACTGATATCTTAGATCAAAGCATTCAAATCAAAGAAGTGATAATATTCACTATTATATCATTAATTTCACTACAATATTAAATGAATATAAATAATTAAAATGAAAAATCCATAGTCTGCTGTGTTAAATATTAGATTACTCGTGTGTACTGCTCATGTTTAAAGACATTCATGTTTCATTTGTTAGTGAACTTTATTTGCCATATTTTAAGAATCAGCAGAAATAAGTTTTTCATATATGCAAACATAGTCAAACGTATCCAATAGCAACAACAGAATCAAATAGAAACAGAGTAGAATGGAACTTTCTAAAAAACATGATGTCATTTGGAACATCCATCAAATACATGATGACATCATGATTTCTAGAATGTTGCTGAACACCTGCACCAGGTTCAGAGTCAGATTTCACAGAGACAGCAGTCTGAGTGAAGTGTGGTCCTGATCACACGCTCCACCACCCTCACCACCTGCTGGAGTTTCCTTCTGTCCTCCACTGTGCAGCTGCTGAACCACACCGAGCAGCTGAACATCAGGAGGCTCTCTGTCATTGACTGATAGAAGTTCATCAGCAGGTTTTGAGGGAGGACAGCTTGTTTTATCTTCCTGAGGAAGTAAAGTCTCTGTTGGGTCTTCTCCACTTGGTGAGAGGTGTGTGGACCAGGTGAGGTCAGCTCAGATGTGGACTATACATACTGAATGAAGACAGGAAACTGTGTTTATCATTAGTAACAATAACTATCAGACTATTGTGTAGTGTTTACTGTCTAAAAAAATATTTGTATTGACCATATTATAGACTCAATGTCATGACATGTCTCAGCCACTAGGGGGGGGCAGCTCCCTCTCTGTCTCTGCAGCAGCTAAACTCCACCTGTGGCTCAAACGACCATTCAATTATTTTTAGAAATTGAACCTTTTACATGACAGGTTGATAATTTGATGTCACTGTTGTTTTTTATAAAAAAAAAAAAAAAAAAAAACACAAGAATTGAGTTATTTTCACAAAACAAATCTTATATTGAATATATTTTTATGGTGTTATATTGAATATATCTCTATGACTTTCTGTGTCTTATACTGTATTTGAATTTCTCTACTTCAGTTCAAATCACCTACTGTATGTTCTCGATCATCACAGTGAATAGCTGACTGAAGATTTGATCATGTGATGACAGGATGTTCTTAATCACACCCACGCATACACACCCACGCACACCCACACACACACACACACACACACACACACACCTACACACTCACACACACACACACGCACACCCACGCATACACACACCCACATACACACACCTACATACACACCTACATACACACACCCACACACACCCACGCATACACACCCCCATACACACACCCACATACACACACCTACATGCACACCTACATACACACACCCACACACACCCCCATACACACACCCACACACACACACCCACATACACACACCCACACATACACCCACGCACACATGCATACACACACACACACACCCACACACACAGTGCAGCTAGGCGGCAGAGACGACAGAGCGTTAAATCTGTCAGTGCATTTATAAGTGTGAAACTAATATTAGTTATTGGTACAAGTATTAAATAAGCATCACCATGGTGAAATGATGACAATAAATCATCATTTTGATCTGCCCTGTTTAGGAACACTGCTGCCTTCCGCTGTTGTACAGCGCTGGCTCTGACAAGTGTCAGTTTTTACTCAAAACTTCCTGTGTTAATTTCAAAATAAAAGCCCCCGGTGTTTGTCAGTTTATAGAATCCCGTTTGTTAAGGATTTTATTTTGACATAATAAAAGTATAAGAATAAAATCCCCAGTGCAGCTTGGCTGGCTTGATGTGGTATGATGGGTTGCAGATTGCAGAGCTGTCATTGATATATTATCTATGTTAACACTGTTCAAGATAGTCATTGATGACTATCATGTTGTCATTGATTGATAAATCAATCAATGAAATTGTTTTGTTTTGGGTTTTTTGTAGGAAGTGGTTATGACAATTGAGAGCTGACAGGAAAAAGGTAGATTAAAAATTGATTACCTGTTTAGTTGTTTGTGATTGAATGATGTATTATAAATGCCAGTTTAGTAGAAGCTTTACTCAGTATCATTTACAGTTAATAGTAAGAAATCCTTATGATTATTTTGTTGTTGTTATGATTTTATTCAGTATCCCTGACAAGTATTAGTGAGAAATTGTTGTGATTGTTTGTTTGACAAGTTCTATGTCCAGAGTTCAGTGTTAGTTTTAGCTAATTATGTATCAGAGCTACCATGCACACATGGAAAGTTTGAATACTGCAACCATCAAACTCAGTTCACCAAATTGGCCACGAGATGGAGCCAAGTTCATTTGTGGTGGACCAGGAGTAGGTGGAGCATGAGTGAGTGGACCAGGAGTAGGTGGAGCATGAGTGGGTGGACCAGGAGGAGGGGGAGCATGAATGGGTGGATCAGGAGTAGGTGGAGCATGAGTGGGTGGATCAGGAGTAGGTGGAGCATGAGTGGGTGAATCAGGAGTAGGTGGAGCAGGAGTGGGTGGACCAGGACTAGGTGGAGCAGGAGTGGGTGGATCAGGAGTAGGTGGAGCATGAGTGGGTGGATCAGGAGTAGGTGGAGCAGGAGTGGGTGGAGCAGGAGTAGGTGCATCAGGAGTAGGTGGAGCATGAGTGAGTGGACCAGGAGTAGGTGGAGCATGAGTGGGTGGACCAGGAGGAGGGGGAGCATGAGTGGGTGGATCAGGAGTAGGTGGAGCATGAGTGGGTGGATCAGGAGTAGGTGGAGCATGAGTGGGTGGATCAGGAGTAGGTGGAGCAGGAGTGGGTGGACCAGGAGTGGGTGGATCAGGAGTAGGTGGAGCATGAGTGGGTGGATCAGGAGTGGGTGGATCATGAGTGGGTGGACCAGGAGTGGGCGGATCAGGAGTAGGTGAAGCAGGAGTGGGTGGATCAGGAGTAGGTGGAGCATGAGTGGGCGGACCAGGAGTAGGTGGAGCATGAGTGGGTGGACCAGGAGTGGGTGGAGCATGAGTGGGTGGACCAGGACTAGGTGGAGCAGGAGTGGGTGGATCAGGAGTAGGTGGAGCATGAGTGGGTGGATCAGGAGTGGGTGGATCATGAGTGGGTGGACCAGGAGTAGGTGGAGCATGAGTGGGTGGACCAGGAGTGGGTGGAGCATGAGTGGGTGGATCAGGAGTGGGTGGATCATGAGTGGGTGGAGCATGAGTGGGCGGATCAGGAGTAGGTGAAGCAGGAGTGGGTGGATCAGGAGTAGGTGGAGCATGAGTGGGCGGACCAGGAGTAGGTGGAGCATGAGTGGGTGGACCAGGAGTGGGTGGAGCATGAGTGGGTGGATCAGGAGTAGGTGGAGCAGGAGTGGGTGGAGCAGGAGTAGGTGCATCAGGAGTAGGTGGAGCATGAGTGGGTGGACCAGGAGTAAGTGGAGCATGAGTGGGTGGATTAGGAGTAGGTGGACCAGGAGTGGGTGGAGCAGTGACGTAGTCAGTCACGCGTCTCAGAATGACCTTCACAATTCAGGTGAGCTTTGTTCAGTTTCACAACCAGTACGGAGAAGGAAACTTGTCCCTGTAAGACAGCTGCAGTCTTACAAAGAGTGGAGTGTATCGTCTCCTCGGTGGGACAATCAGAACCAGAATCAGAATTTCTTTCAGCACAAATAAGTACTTCTGAAGCACTTATAACTCTGCTCAGTCAAACCTCCACTACCATGGCGGGCAGCGCTAACAGGAAGGGTAGCTAGTCCAACCAGCTAACATGGAATGAGAGTACAATTACACTTTGCATGCAAACTCAAATAAATGTTAACACAATGCAGCCTTGACTTCTTTCTTATTTTTGTAGGGTCAGTAAGCTCCCTGCAGAGGGAGCAGCTCAATACTGCAGAAATGACTACAAGAGCAGTGAACAACTAGTCAGTGGAGGCAGACAGGCTGATGAGTGCACAGAAAGAAGCTGACAGGGATCACTGAGCACAAAGACGCTCCCTGTAGCACATGAATAATCAGTCATTCATTTGTATAACATCAGTATTTATAATCAATAACTCTTAAGTTATTGATTCACACAGACACCATCCAGTTTTGTGGAAACAGGGAAAACTTGCAGATTTGATATGATAGGGTCTCTTAACCTAAGGCAGCTCTTGAGATTCTTGGACCTCGTGTCCAGTGATTCAATTTGCTTTATAGACACACACAAATCAAATAACCAACTTCTTTATGTTTATTTGACAAACTACATGACTAAACTACGAACAGAAACTATTTCACTACATTGTAGCATAAATAGTGTAGAGCAGATTAGTCAATCATTCATTAATATCAAATTATGTATTTTTGAACAATACCTTTAAGTTATTGATCATAAACCAAAAATTGCCTTTAACAGTAGAAAGTTTTGCTAAAACAGGGAAAACTTGTGAATTTGACATTAATTAATAGAGTCTCTTAATCTCAGGGTGCTACAGAGTTCTTGACCTAGTGTACAGTGATTCAATTACTTTATATACACACACAAATCAAATAACCAAGTTCTTTACAAATGAGATGTTTATTTGACAAACTATAACCAGACTACTACTGTCACAGAAAATAACTAATAATAAATGATTAGTTTGACAAACTAAATGACCAGGCTACTAACAGAAATAATAAAATAGAAAATAAAACTAGAATAAAGGAAGATTGATGGAAGATACATGACATTGACTCACTGTGACAAAAATGGAATGAATGATTAAACAAAGGCAAAGTTCAAAGGATGAATATCTGATTAATTAATTCAATGTGACCAGTTAAATTCAGTGGTGGTTATCTAGACCAAATTAAGAATTAGGCTGTTACCAAAATTTGGTTTAGGTTTGGTGGCGTTCAGCAGTTGAGAGTCTGAGAGGCATCAGAGAAGATTGTGAGTAATTTACTATTCAGAATTGGTTTAGCGTTTTACTGATATCTTACTAAATATTATTAAGTTTGCTGGATTAAGCCCTAAATTCAGGCCATTTAATTTAGCGTCTAATCATCAAACTCGTTAATATCTGTAAGATGTATATGCATTATATCACCGTTCCTGGATGGATGGGAGTGAGGAGTGGCTGCAGGTTCTGTCTGGATCTGCTGGATCTCTGCAGGCGACTTCTGCTTGAACTTCAACAGTGGCTCTTTTTGGCATCAGTGGACATCTGTGGACATCTCTGGACATCTTTGGTTGTCTCTGAACATCTTTGGTTGACATGGCTCCATCTCAGTCTCTCTCTGTCTGTCTCTCCTCTTCACAGCATAGTCTCTGTGCCCTTGCTTCAATTCTTCCCCCCTCTTTGTTGGTGGGGGAGGTCGGCTGGATTCACACCAACGTTTCGACCGACAGTCTTTTCTTCTTTTAGTTTTTTCATGACGGCTGGAGTCATTTTCTGCAGTCTGTGCCCTTGCAGAGGAGCTGGCTCACATTTTCAGGGCAAAGGAACAGAGAGAGGAGACAAGATGGTCTTGAGGCAGGATGCAGAGTTGGAAGGGTCTGGATAGGCTGTTCTTCATGCCATGAGGTGCTGGGTCCTGAGGAGGCCATTCAGAGGCAGCATTCAGAGTCTTTCAGTCATATCTGGAGCAGGTTGAAGATTCTGGAGAGGTTGCTCTTCATGCCATGAGGCGCTGGGCCTGCGGTGGGACAGCATGTCTCTGTCTCTGGGTCATCATTGTTTCCCTCCCCCTCCCAGCATGTGGGAGAGGGAGAACAGAGATGCAGTGGAGAGGATGAAGACCAGAACTTGACTGACTGAAGGACTGAAGAAGAGTAGAGAGAGCACTCAGACCAGCTGAGGCTTTTTATGATCTTTGTTGAAGGTCCAGTGGGGGTGTGACCACTGGTCCCTCCCCATCCACCAAGTTAACTGAGATGATATTCTTTTAACTTACTTAATGTTAATCCTGCTTTGTTTTACTTTATTAAAGTTTCTCTATGTGAAAGCTCCCTCTCTCAGCTGTAAAATGACACCAAGCAACCTACAGTAGGAAACCACAGAACAAAACTTGACCAATTGAATCAAAATGAATCAACAAGTTAACCAACACAGATGAACCATGATATCAGAGCATATAGGAAGGTGTACTACAACAGGCAGATCTATGTATGATTGTGTCTGTAGATTTAATCCACAACCAATCCCACATGTCACATTTAGTCCTTATCAGAAGGAGGAAAAGGAAGAGGATCTGTGCGGAGACTGATGTTTGACATTATAACAGTGATACTTATATGACAGTAGCTGAGGAATGAAAGCATAGTTAACCATTAAAATCTTAATGTAATGTTCTGTTCCAGGCAGGGAGAAAGGAAGAGGCCACATTAAGCTTTGGATGTGTCTGGCAGGATTAAAGCAGGAATGTGGGGCAATAAAACTCCTCCTCCTGGTGTATGTCCTGGAGTTTCTTGGGTCAGAGAGGAGGAACTGGTCTTATCTGTTTATTCTGCCAGTCATAAAACTTAAGCCTTAAGCACTTAGGTGCCACATAGTGTCAGATGGATTTCCTGGGGAGATACTCAGAAATGAGAAAAGTTAAGTTCATTATTTAGTGCTCAATGATATGCTACATTACAGAGGCATCACACGGGAAAGGTGCTCCAGACGGCGTTGGAGGAGCACTGAAAAATCTTGCCGACAGGCTGGTAGCCTATGGAACGGACATACCTGATGCTGAAGCCTTGCTGCACAACCTGTCAGAGCAGAGTTCAGTGAAACTCTTCAAGGTGACTGAAGAGGACATTGAAACATTTGGAGAGTTAGTGCCGCCATCACTGAAGACAGTGCAGGGCACTCTGAAAGTACATCAGGTAAGGTATCACTCAGTAAACAATCAGATTATGATGATTCCCATTATGTTCACTGAATAAATGTGCAACGTTACTCATATATTTTTCTGTTGTTTTTTTTTCATCTTATTGCAACAGAACCAGGGAAGATCAGAGTGAGGGATGTCTCATGCTTCTGTAAGCCTGCATGTGATTGCTATGCTCCAAAAGAAGTCATTCTCAAAGAAGAGACGGAAAATAGGGACTCTATTGGAGTTGGGCAATGGGTGCTCGTTAAGTATGACGGATGCCTGTATCCTGGTATTGTAACACAGGTAGGAATGTGTAGCTGTTAAGTGACGTCAAGGTTTAACGATTATTACATTGTAATGAGATGGTAATTTCTCTTCACACCATGTCGTGCCACAGTCTCCTGCGGCAGAGTGTGATGCTCTCCCCGTCGAAGCGATATCACATTTGCTGTATATGGAAATATTTGGATGGGCATGAGTGATAACTTCAAATTTTATTTCTGTACAGGAGCTATTTGTCAAGTTGTCAATAAAAAAGTTATGAATGTTTACACTATGTGGCTATTCTGAACTATTAATAGAACATGCATGAAAAAAACAAAAGGTCTACCTTTCATACATATTCAGTAATCATCAATTGAAAATGTGAGACGGTAATGAACTTATTCGGTCAGTGACTCAATAAAACATTCCAAAATGTATTAAAAAACATGTATTGATCATTCATTTTAATTGAGACAGTTAGTTGAGACCCTGCTTGCTACTAATGAGAGAAAAAAAACTAGCAAAATTGACCTAAAATTGTTTTTGCAAAAGTTAGGACAGTTTTGTGAGAATCACCCAGCTGGGATAGACTCCAGCCCCCAAATACAGCTTACATGTTGATGTATCAGCATTAATACTCCAATAATATAATATATGATACAATATGAACTGGAGCAGGTACTTTAAAATTTGAGAAATTTTGTAGAACAGTGTTGTATTGACAGCTAACAGACCATTGGTGAAATGTGTTTTGGTAATAATAATAATAGCTGGTTAATGAGTGCTTTACTTTATGTATTTGTGTACTTACTTGATGCCGATAACTGATGGATCAGCTAGCTCAAAAGTTTTGTCTTCACTTTCTCAGGTGAAATGAGCAGCATGTCTTCTGTTAAACACTTCAGTTGTATTCTGTTCTGTTCTAATCTGCTTTGATCTGTATTCTAATCTGCTTTGATCTGTATTTTAATCTGCTTTGATCTGTACTGTACCTTCTAGTATCATTTGCACATTCGGTTACCCAGGCAACCGCAAAGTAAGTATTGTCAAAAATCAATAAGTGCATTATTACACATTAATGTATCTTAATGCATAATGCATGTATACACACACACACACACACATCAGTCTCGTGTCCAGTGACCAGTCCAGTTAACAACAGACAGAGAGTCTAAGCAGGTCAGTTTTTACCCAGACATGCAGTGTAAATTTGAACTCTACAGCGTGTTAAACTGTAGAAAAAGCTTGAATCTCTGCTTGCAGAGGGAATTTTCCAGAGTGGCGCCACAGACGGGTAAGTAACCTTAACATTCACATGTTGGCAACATCTTTAACAAGTTTTTTTTCAACTGAACATGGTTTTTACAGTTTTATTGTTGTCGCTTGGCAACATGTACCCTTCCGTTCGATGATATTATCAAGTCACAGTTGCTAACAGTTCTCACTGAGATAAGATGACCTATGTTAGCTAAGTATTATTTCTGAAGGCTGCTGACTGAGATAAGAATACATAGCTGGCGTCAAATAAATGCAAAGATCAAATTGTCTCTGCATGAAGGTGAATTGTGTATATTTATATAATTGTATATGTACATAATTATTGTTATTATCTGTGTTTATACAGCTAAGTTGACATGAAGGCTAAACATGAAAAAGATATGGTCTACATGTAGCTGTATAGATACAGTATGTCTTAACTGATAGCATGAAGCATTTGTTAATCATGATTCAGCTATATTAACTATGCTCTTATTTTCATAGTAATCAAGCAAATTGCAATCAGAGCAGACCAATAGCTGGTAAGTAGGCCAAGGTTATGGTACAAAATGATGCTTGTCGCTTTACTGTACAACTACCAGAAGCTAGCACCAGCAATGGTTCATAAAGGATCTTTGCTAGGCTAAATACTGGAACCAGTGAACCACTTTAAAAAATGAAAAATGAATCAATTATAAAAATAGTTGCCGATCGACTAATTGATTACTCTGCCAATCCTTTTGGCTCTGACTGACATCTTTTTTGATGCAGGTATTGAGACAAGACTTTTATGATATCTATCCTTAACCTAAACTTACTGTATATCTTACCTTAAATGTGATCTGTCCCTGGCTAACAGCACCTGCCTGACGCGGCAGGGGACCAGCCTGCATGACGTCCTGCAGTCCCTGGATCATGATGGGAGCAGCTAGTCCAACATTCAGTGTCTCAGTAGACATGGATGTATTTGGCTGCTTAGAGCTATATGGAGCTGCACCCAGGGTGGTGCACCCAGCATGTGCTCCGCTCACACTTTCATCCAGCTGATGGTGGACAGTGACCTCATGTCCCGGGTTATGAGCACCTGCAGGACTCTTCAGGTGACTTGACTGGTCAGTGACAGGTGGAGCTGGTACCATGGGGCTGCACTGAGTAATTTCTTCGCACAGACTCTCCAGAAGTTGTTGATGAACAGAATCATCAAAAGGAGCAGAAAGAGGTGAAGTTGATGTACCAAATTTATCACAGAGAGTTTCAAGTAGTAATCTGTATTCCTCATCATTGAGAAATTCTGCATCCAGATCCATGCCGTCGGCAGACATGCTGTCAGCTGTCTCCATACGGTTACTCCAGAGGAATGACTGGTGTTTCACTCTGTCTGAACGTTATGGTACCTGAGACAAACATTAATAAGAAGATGATTTTCAGAATCTGATATTAAAACACCATATGCACATTTTTGGGGACAGCACAGTGGTGCAGTGGTTAGTACTGTCACCTCACAGCAAGAAGGTACCGGGTTTGATTCCTTACTGTGACCTTACTGGGCCTTACTGTGTTCTCCCTGTGTCTGTGTGGGTTCTTTCCGGGTACTCTGACTTCCTCCCACCATCCAAAAACATGCATGGGGATTAGGTTAATTAGCTAATTTAAATTGACCGTAGGTGTGAATGTGAGTGTGAGTGGTTGTCTGTCTCTATGTGTCCTGTGATGAACTGGAGACTTGTCCAGGGTGTACCCTGCCTTTCACCCTAAGACAGCTGGGATAGGCTCCAGTCCCCAAATACAGCTTACATGTTGATGTATCAGCATTAATACTTCAATAATATAATATATGATACAATATGAAGTGGAGCAGGTACTTTAAAATTTGAGAAATTTATAGAACAGTGTTGTATTGACAGCTAACAGACCATTGGTGAAATGTGTTTTGGTAATAATAATAATAGCTGGTTAATGAGTGCTTTACTTTATGTATTTGTGTACTTACTTGATGCCGATAACTGATGGATCAGCTAGCTCAAAAGTTTTGTCTTCACTTTCTCAGGTGAAATGAGCAGCGTGTCTTCTGTTAAACACTTCAGTTGTGTTCCGTTCTGTTCTAATCTGCTTTGATCTGTATTCTAATCTGCTTTGATCTGAATTCTGATCTGCTTTGATCTGTATTCTAATCTGCTTTGATCTGAATTCAAATCTGCTTTGATCTGTATTCTAATCTGCTTTGATCTGTATTCTAATCTGCTTTGATCTGTACTGTACCTTCTATTATCATTTGGTTACCCGGGCAACCGCAAAGTAACTAAGTATTGTCAAAAATCAATAAGTACATTATTACACATTAATGTATCTTAATGCATAATGCATGTATACACACACACACACACATCAGTCTAGTGTCCAGCGACCAGTCCAGTTAACAACAGACAGAGAGTCTAAGCAGGTCAGTTTTTACCCAGACATGCAGTGTAAATTTGAACTCTACAGTGTGTTAAACTGCAGAAAAAGCTTGAATCTCTGCTTGCAGAGGGAATTTTCCAGAGTGGCGCCACAGACGGGTAAGTAACCTTAACATTCACATGTTGGCAACATCTTTAACAAGTTTTTTTTCAACTGAACATGGTTTTTATAGTTTTATTGTTGTCGGTTGAGGAGATGTTGGCAACATGTACCCTTCTGTTCGATGATATTATCGAGTCACAGTTGCTAACAGTTCTCACTGAGATAAGATGACCTTTGTTAGCTAAGTATTATTTCTGAAGGCTGCTGACTGAGATAAGAATACATAGCTGGCGTCAAATAAATGCAAAGATCAAATTGTCTCTGCATGAAGGCGAATTGTGTATATTTATATAATTATATATGTACATAATTATTGTTATTATCTGTGTTTATACAGCTAAGTTGACATGAAAGCTAAACATGAAAAAGATATGGTCTACATGTAGCTGTATAGATACAGTATGTCTTAACTGATAGCATGAAGCATTTGTTAATCATGATTCAGCTATATTAACTATGCTCTTATTTTCATAGTAATCAAGCAAATTGCAATCAGAACAGACCAATAGCTGGTAAGTAGGCCAAGGTTATGGTACAAAATGATGCTTGTCGCTTTACTGTACAACTACCAGAAGCTAGCACCAGCAATGGTTCATAAAGGATCTTTGCTAGGCTAAATACTGGAACCAGTGAACCACTTTAAAAAATGAAAAATGAATCAATTATTAAAATAGTTGCCGATCGACTCATTGATTACTCTGCCAACCCTTTTGGCTCTGACTGACATCTTTTTTGATGCAGGTATTGAGACAAGACTTTTATGATATCTATCCTTAACCTAAACTTACTGTATATCTTACCTTAAATGTGATCTGTCCCTGGCTAACAGCACCTGCCTGACATGGCAGGGGACCAGGCTGCATGATGTCCTGCAGTCCCTGGATCAAGAAAAGTTACAGCCACCTCACCGATGGTGGAACTGTAAAAGAGCAAAAACATGACAGTGAACTCCATAAACTGCCATGTTCAAAACAGGCGCATTAAAACACAAAGTAAGGTGAATCAGCTAGCTTAACAAAGTAACTGCAAATACTGTAATATGGGGCAGGGGCATGATGGGAATTGCGGACATAATTTTTAAAAAAACCCACTTCAATTAAAATCTGCCTGTTTATATTAATTTCAATCAACTCAATGTTCTCTCTATTTGGGATTTTATAAATATAATCCTTATGTTTTATTTTTTTTATTATTAACTACAATGGGTGCATTTTATTTGAAATTTCATTAAATAGTTGTCTCAAAATC
Source organism: Synanceia verrucosa (assembly GCA_029721515.1). NCBI lineage: Eukaryota > Metazoa > Chordata > Actinopteri > Perciformes > Synanceiidae > Synanceia > Synanceia verrucosa. The sequence goes on along the minus strand of MU838934.1, from coordinate 36,975 downwards.
AAAAACACAATGGCTTCCAGGGCCCTACCCCGGGAACGTCTTCCCTCTGGTTCAAGCCTCACGTAGGTCTGCCTGTGTTGATCTGTATTCTGATCTGCTTTGATCTTTATTCTATTCTGCTTTGATCTTTATTCTATTCTGCTTTGATCTGTATTCTATTCTGCTTTGATCTGTATTCTAATCTGCTTTGATCTGTATTCTATTCTGCTTTGATCTGTATTCTATTCTGCTTTGATCTGTACTGTACCTTCTATTATCATTTGCATATTCCATTACCCGGGCAACTGCAAAGTAACTAAGTATTGTCAAAAATCAATAAGTGCATTATTACACATTAATGTATCTTACTGCATAATGCATGTATACACACACACACACACACACGCACACACATCAGTCTAGTGTCCAGCGACCAGTCCAGTTAACAACAGACAGAGAGTCTAAGCAGGTCAGTTTTTACCCAGACATGCAGTGTAAATTTGAACTCTACAGCGTGTTAAACTGTAGAAAAAGCTTGAATCTCTGCTTGCAGAGGGAATTTTCCAGAGTGGTGCCACAGACGGGTAAGTAACCTTAACATTCACATGTTGGCAACATCTTTAACAAGTTTTTTTTCAGCTGAACATGGTTTTTATAGTTTCATTGTTGTCGGTTGAGGAGATGTTGGCAACATGTACCCTTCTGTTCGATGATATTATCGAGTCACAGTTGCTAACAGTTCTCATTGAGATAAGATGACCTATGTTAGCTAAGGATTATTTCTGAAGGCTGCTGACTGAGATAAGAATTGTTAGGAAAAAGCAGGTGGTTTATCTCTCCTTATAGGGTACTTGTGATTACTTTTCCCTTACTTCAAATATGGATGGTAGATTTCCCTAGATGCTTCCCATACTCTACCCTGGCAAATGGTACTTGTACGAGTCTTTTCCCGTACTTTACCCCACAGGGCCCACAGGGCAAATGGTGCTATGCTAGTTTCTTCCCGTACTTTGCCTCTCTGGGTAGATGGTACTTATTCTAGTTCTTCCCGTACTCCACTATTTGAAAGGTACCTTGCAATCCTTTCCCCTACTATAAGCAGTATTAAACCGGTAACAAGTGTCTGACTCCCAAGATGAGTTGCTGTACCTTTCACCTGCTTTCCTGTGTGGTCTTAGATGAGAGGAAGAGATGACGAGGAGATCCAAAGTGAAATCACTTTTAATGATTTCAGCAAGTCAGAAGTGTAATTTACAGATCTGGGTGTTGGCTCGCACAAATAAAAAACTAGATGAGGCTTGGGCGCTCCAAGACCTCGCACAAGGCTATTTTCAATCTTTATATAGCTGACAAGTTTCACTTTCTAACTAGGCGTTGTCTTCGGGTCTTCGGGGTGTTGGATGTCATCAGTTCTTCTCCTCATTGGTTGATATTTGGTGCAAAAGGGAGTCCCGGGGCGCCACACTGGACCTCCAAAGTGTTATTGTGTGCCCACCGGAGATATCTCCGGCCAAAAGAGATAAGGACACATTCCTGTACTCTGTGAATCTCTGTTCTTTGTCTGAAAACCATGAAACTACTTTTACACTATTCATTAGGGGTGTAACGATTCGTTTTAACAACGATTCGATTCGTATCACGATTCGTGGTTGCCGATTCGATTCCAGGACGATATTGGTTCATTTTGAATGATCTGATCTGAAACGATTCAGTGCCTTGAAATCGATTCAGTAACTTGTTAGCCAAAAATTCAACCAGTGTGACTGAAATAAATACCTGGATACTGGGCAGTGCAGGTGAAGTGTCCTAGATTCCTGTTATTTCTTGTAAGGGAATCTGAATCAGGTATAAATTAACTATGGAAACAAACATGTAAACAACAACTGATGGCAAATGCATTCAATTTTATTTGAACAAAGTGCATCCAACACTTGAATCAATAGGAGGAAGTGCAGTAAGTGAAACCAGCATTTTTTCAACAGTAGATTTATCTGCTACTTCTGATTTTGTTTTTCAACATAAAAAAGACACAATATTCATGTCAAAAATAAAGTGCAACCAACATCTCTTCAGGTTGAATTAACAGTAGGTTTACCTGCTCCTTTTGCTGTTTTTCAACATAGAAATAACAAATACAACATTAACATCAAAAATAAAGTGCAACTAACACCTTTTCAGGTTAAATGAGCAGTGGTTGAACCTGCTACAGCTCCCATTTTAATAAACAAACAGCTGTGCACTAATACAAAAGATCAAGTCTCACCAACTAGTCTTCAATGACTACAGATTTTTTTAAATATCAACTGATCAACATGATCTGGCCGCAGACCACTTCTCTGTGCGTTCACTATGTCGCCAGCTGTACTAAAAACTTCGCTCTGCTGGCACACTGGTGCCGGGAATACACAGGTAGCGTTTGCAAGGGTTGAAAGTAGAGGTAGCTCTTTTTCCTGAGCTCTCCACCACTTCATGGCATTTTCAGTCAATGGCAACGCATCTTTTGCTCGGTACCTTATCACCTCTGCTCTGGCTGTCTCGCTTGTGGATTTTCTTTCTCTTTGGGTGAAGGAATCTCCAAACAGCGCATCCAAGGCTTTCTTCTTACAGGGAGATGACCCACTTGGAGCTACAACATAAGAGCTTTATTTCAAAATATAGTTGTGTTTCTCATTTCCCATTAATACAAAACAAGAACAATCTATTGTTGTTATCAAATGAAACACACCTGTGGTCTCTTCCTTGAATCCTGACAGCTTTGTGCTTGAGCCTCCCTTGTCTTCCTCCTGACTTTCCATTGCTTGTATCTATGGATATAAGAATGTGTGAACTGTTAAAATTTCTGCTCTGTAAGACTACACACAGAAATGTATACAAAGATAAAACAACAGATGAGAGTTGAGAGAGGACAAATGAAAGGAGAGAAGAGAACAGAGCAGAGGAAAGAGGAGAAAAGAGTTACCTGGTGGGACACTTCTGCCTCAAGAACCAGTTTTGCGTAGACCTGTTCTCTGTCCTCTTTTTCCAGGGAGGACAGTTCTTTAAATCGTGGGTCCAACGCTGCTGCTGTTTAAAGAAGAAGAATATTGCATTGCATTATTAAATTAAGTTGCAACTGATGACCACTTCCTCATGCACAAAATAGTCAGTAGATTAAACTTTAGTATGTTTTTTAAAAGAAATATAGCACAGTAATGAGATAAATATATTGCAGATATTCTGTTAAGTTTTCAACTCAACTCAAATTAAAACTTGAAAATGCAGTGTGTGTTTTACAAATCAGTTGAGTAACCTAAAATATTAACTACAGTAACTAAGATTTTAATTAAGAGCCCAAATTATTTACCTATGTTGATAGCATCTTGGGTGCCTCTGTAGCGTGTGGAGAGGTCATCAGCCATCACCCTCTTAATCTCTGCAACCAGGGTTGAGTCGTCTTCACGTGGCTGTAGGTGTTTCAGCAGTTTGGCTTGAAGAGGAGCAATTACAGAGAGAGTTGGCTGGTCTTCCTCACACATCACAGTGGTTGCCATTTTGACAGGACCCATCAAATGAACAATGTCCTCCATGTTGGCAATGTCACTCTCACTTAGCGTGCCTACATCTGTGACACCCTTGCGCAGATCCTTGGACATCAGAGTTGCCATTACAGCTGGCTGTTGTTCCAAAAAACGTTCAAGCATGTCGAATGAACTGTTCCATCTGGTGATTATGTCCTGGATCAGTTTATGTTGTGGTAAATCCATCAGCTTTTGTTTTTCCCGTAGGACGTGACATGCAATCGGGCTGCGGTGAAAATATCCAACAATTTTTCGCACTCTCCCCAACAACCTGGAAGCACGGTCCATCCCCAAACCCTTGTGCGAGCCAAGGTTGAGTGTGTGTGCGAAGCAGGTAATGTGTGGACTTAACTGGGCTTCTGCACTGGCCACAATCACGTTCCTGGCGTTATCTGTGACGATGGCAGGATTCTTGTCTGAGATTTTCCACTCCGTGCAGGCTTCACGCAGTAACGCACCAATATTTTTACCAGTATGGTCCTCAGTTAAAACTCTGGTTTGCAGAACAAAGGTCTTCATTTTCCACTCCTGATCAATGTGATGAGAGGTAATTGTCACATACCCTTGATTTGAGCATGATGTCCAGCCATCCGTCGTTATCGCTACTCGTTCAGCTTGAGAGAGCAACAGCTTCACATCAGTCTTAATACGTTCGTACAATGCAGGAATAACCTTTTCCGAGAAGTGTGGTCGGCTCGGTATCTGGTACCGTGGCTCCAACGTTTGAATCATTTCACAGAACCCCGGATTTTCAACCACACTGTAGGGCCGCATGTCTTTGCAGATAAACTTGGCAATTGTTGCCGTGATGTTTTTCGCCCGAGCTGAATTTTGGCCAAGTCTCTGACTAAACATGCTAGTGAGGCCTGAGGCTTCTGCAGAGGTCATGTTACCTTGCGCTGCTGCTGCAGCGGGAACGCTACAAGAGGTGCCTGGACGGTCGGCGTTCTGTGAAATCCCATGGCGCCTTAGTAGGTGGTTGGAGAGATTTGTCGTGTTGCCGTTGTATTTTACTTGGCCTTTACATATCCTGCAAACAGCGAGCGATTTATTTAAAACATCTCCGTCTTTGCAAAAGCCAAAGTGTTTCCACACACTGGACCGCAATTGTGGCTTGAAAATTTCACGCTCGCCGGCTTCTCCCCCGCCATCCGCCATGTTGTGTTGTCTGCTGGCGCTTGGTAATGACGTTTCACACAGGAAGCGGCACGTAACGTTTAACGTCTTTCAAAAAACATACCCATAGTTTGCCGTGTTTAAGTCCAATGCATTATTTCCTAGTATCGATACAATCGATGGATTACATTTTGAAACGATGTTTGATCGATATACGTCGTCCAGAAGGCCAACTTGCCGAGCACAGATCGATGTAGTTGGCTCATAGGAATATAAATCGATACATCGATGGAAAGGATGAATCGTTACACCTCTACTACTCATTATACATAATAAAGCATTTCAACATATTTATCAGAATAAAATAGTAAACCTCACAACTAGTAAAACTGTATATGACTGAATACATCATAACGTTATAAGTGTGTATAATTAAAACAAACCATAACTAGTAAAAATATCTGATAATAACAAACCATAACTAGTAAACATGTCTGTGCTTAAAACAAATCATAAAATAGCACAAGCATGACCTTTCACATCTCAACAGGGCCTATCTATCATGTTAGGGAAAACAGAACCTCTTTTTCCCGCTGTGTGAATCCTTCCTATTGTCTCCTGGAGATACATAACTGCAATGAGCACAAAATTATTGGTTACAAAATGCTTAGGAAGTGTACAGGCTGAATCAACAAGAGTGTGGAGAAGAATACATTGTAATTTTACCATGCACTCTGAGTGAGAAAGACCTAGGCAGTAGGATGAGAATAATGTGACCTTAAAAAGAGAAAAAAATTCCAGTCTGCAGCTTTTATGTGCAGCTGAAAAAACATCTTTTAAGCGATGCCTCTGGTTATATGATTTTTAAACCTAGGCTAATAAAAATATAGCTACAATCTAACTAAATGCATACACAAAATCCTAACACTAGCTTCTGGTAGTTGTACAGTAAAGCGACAAGCATCATTTTGTACCATAACCTTGGCCTACTTACCAGCTATTGGTCTGCTCTGATTGCAATTTGCTTGATTACTATGAAAATAAGAGCATAGTTAATATAGCTGAATCATGATTAACAAATGCTTCATGCTATCAGTTAAGACATACTGTATCTATACAGCTACATGTAGACCATATCTTTTTCATGTTTAGCCTTCATGTCAACTTAGCTGTATAAACACAGATACAATAATTATGTACATATATAATAGAAGGGGCAATTTCCCCTATTTAGATGTTACAGTCAAGGCAAAGACCTAGCAAGTAGGCTAATTAGCGATTAGCTTTACTCGCGATTAGCATACTAATAAACATGAATTTGGTCGTAAAAATGTTGCTATAAGACAGGCAGTACATTACAATAAGACAGACGATGTTGCACTAAACATTTTGACCATTTATGACAAATATTCTATCACTTCACAGGCATAAACAGAAGGTAGAATACAGATAATGTTAGCTTGCTAAATAATGACAAGTTAACGTTACCTACCGTCTCCACGGGCACAATTCGCCTTCATGCAGAGACAATTTGATCTTTGCATTTATTTGACGCCAGCTATGTATTCTTATCTCTGTCAGCAGCCTTCAGAAATAATACTTAGCTAACATAGGTCATCTTATCTCAATGAGAACTGTTAGCAACTGTGACTCGATAATATCATCGAACAGAAGGGTACATGTTACCAACATCTCCTCAACTGACAACAATAAAACTATAAAAACCATGTTCAGTTGAAAAAAACTTGTTAAAGATGTTGCCAACATGTGAATGTTAAGGTTACTTACCCGTCTGTGGCGCCACTCTGGAAAATTCCCTCTGCAAGCAGAGATTCAAGCTTTTTCTACAGTTTAACACGCTGTAGAGTTCAAATTTACACTGCATGTCTGGATAAAAACTGACCTGCTTAGACTCTCTGTCTGTTGTTAACTGGACTGATCACTGGACACTAGACTGATGTGTGTGTGTGTGTGTGTGTGTGTATACATACATTATGATTTAAGATACATTAATGTGTAATAATGCACTTATTGATTTTTGACAATACTTAGTTACTTTGCGGTTGCCCGGGTAACCAAATATGCAAATGATAATAGAAGGTACAGTACAGATCAAATCAGATTAGAATACAGATCAAAGCAGATTAGAATACAGATCAAAGCAGATTAGAATACAGATCAAAGCAGGTTAGAACAGAACGGAACACAACTGAAGTGTTTAACAGAAGACACGCTGCTCATTTCACCTGAGAAAGTGAAGACAAAACTTTTGAGCTAGCTGATCCATCAGTTATCGGCATCAAGTAAGTACACAAATACATAAAGTAAAGTACTCATTAACCAGCTATTATTATTATTACCAAAACACATTTCACCAATGGTCTGTTAGCTGTCAATACAACACTGTTCTATAAAATTTCTCAAATTTTAAAGTACCTGCTCCAGTTCATATTGTATCATATATTATATTATTGGAGTATTAATGCTGATACATCAACATGTAAGCTGTATTTGGGGACTGGAGCCTATCCCAGCTGTCTTAGGGCAGAAGGCAGGGTACACCCTGGACAAGTCTCCAGTTTATCACAGGACACATAGAGACAGACAACCACTCACACTCACATTCACACCTACGGTCAATTTAAATTAGCCAATTAACCTAATCCCCATGCATGATTTTGGATGGTGGGAGGAAGTCAGAGTACCCGGAGAGAACCTACACAGACACAGGGACAACACAGTAAGGCCCTGAAGATGAAGCATGGATCGGCACAAACTGTCCGGGACACAGCTACAACCATGGAGCTGTAAATTATTTAATTTTGTGTTGCTTTACTGTGTAGCTCTACTGTAAACATGTCCCTGTAACGTTAGCACTGCAGCTACCAGAGGTACCGGAGCTACCTTCTGCTGTGTAGCCAAGCATAATTTGTATGGGCCCATGTTTACAAAGCAGTCCTCTAGAGCTCCACAACTCGGTTAGCACCGCAGCTAATAAACCACTTGTCCATCATCTTTAATGATGTGCTACTTCAACCATTCACAAAAAAACCAACTCGTGATGCACATGAGAGCGACGCAGGGAAAACCAAACAGAACAGCCGACATCCACGTCACATCTGTGAAAATCCCGACCGGCGATCCTGATTGGCTCAGTCATTTTTTGCTCCCTTGAAGTCCTTCCCATCGGGTGCGAGTTCAGATGTGTGGAGCTCGGCAGAACAACATCCAGCTGGCGAGAGTCACATTAGTTTCTTGCAGTGAAGTTCTGTGAAAATATTGATCGCTATATCAAGCATATTTTTCATTAATATTGACGTCTAATGTGCGATACACTGTATATTGCTATCGATTTATATATATATATATATATATATATATATATATATATATATATATATATAACTGATGGAGTTAGATTTACACAATTTACTCACATCTGCTTACACTTACATTTTCACCTGGTTCTGATAATCTAGGTTTTCAGAGATGTTAATGACCTATTTGAAATGTAATTGTGATGTTTCATGGAGCACTGAGTGTGTATTTGTGCTCTTGTTACATATTCAGGAGGTCTGTAGTATTTTGCCTCTTTTTCTCTCCTTGTTTTATAACCGTAGTGGAATTTTCTTTCCTTTTGATTTGGTCCTTTACCTCCTCCTAAACCTCCATGAGGATTTCTGCCTCCGACATAGAAAAGGACACCGTTCTCAGTCGCGGTGGGGACTGGAGCCTATCCCAGCTGTCTTAGGGTGAAAGGCAGCGTACACCCTGGACAAGTCTCCAGTTCATCACAGGACACATAACCACTCACAGTCAATTTGAATTAGCCAATTAAGCTAATCCCCATGCATGCTTGTGGATGGCGGGAGAAAGCCGGAGTACCCATAAAGAACCCACGCAGACACGGGGAGAACACAGGGATTCGAACCCGAACAGTGCTAACCACTACACCACCATGCCACCCTCTTTCAAAATCTTTATTTTTATTTCTTTATTCATGTGTGCCTTTAAGCCGAGAGACTCTCCAGAATTTTGTTCTGCGTGCATAATGAAAATAAAGACT
>MU838934.1:9757-27757 GCA_029721515.1 Synanceia verrucosa | reverse complement strand
CAAACTAAACAAGATTAAACAGGATTAATTCAACCATGCTAACAAAGAAAAACAATAGATTATAATTACTAAGTTATTAACTTTGAACACAGCTTTGCATAAAGTTCACAGTTGAAATATCAAAAGATTATATGGAAGATTTACCTTCATTGTCCACTAGATGGCAATGTGGCTCCATGATAGAATTTATCTTAAAACAACTCACTTGTAACTCAGTGACACATACTGCTTCAGGGGTCAAAAAAGGATCAAAATTCATCTTTTCATTTGAGTACTAATTTTTATCCAACTCATATCATGTTTAGATACTCATAACCTTTTATTTTACATTACATAGAGAACTTCATACACAAAATCTGAGTGTTTTCACATCTGTGAGCCAGTTTTATGGCTTTCTTCTTTTTCTTCTCTGGCGTCCATAAACACATCACAGATAAGAGCGATGGAGGTGTGGAGGTCACTGAGAGAGAGAGAGAGAGAGATTTGGGAGAAGAAAACACATAAAGTTGCAATTCAATTGTAAGGAATGTGTTATTGAATTGAAGAATTATTTGATATTCTGTAATACATGCAGGTACAAAAAGAGAAAGGAGAAGAGACTTTTAAAGTCTATCGGAGAGCTAACTGCTAAACAGCAAAATAAAAAACAAAGAGCAAAGTGGAATGAAAACTCAAAGAGGTACAAGAAGAAGAAAAAATGCCTCCAGACAATTCTGAACGACAGCCCCCCATCTGATGTCTCCGGCACAGATGACCAACTCCTACAGCCCAGACCAGTGCTACAGCCCAGGGACGAAAATGACAGGATTGCACAATCCTATAATAAGGTGTTATTGCTTTTATATCTCAGCACTCACCCAATCAACCTATCCATCACTCACTTGCTGCCCTCTCCATCACTGTCATTCCTTTCTTTTTCACTCACTCACTGACTCACTTTCTTACTCAGTCACTCACTCACTCTCTGACTCACTCAGTCAGTCACACTTTGTCTTACTCAATCACTGTCTCACTCTCTTCCAGGAGGACACGCCATCAACCGGAGGAACTCAGACCATTAGTGATGCAACACAATCACCCTCTGGTCCAATGACATCAACACCTAAAAGAACAATGTCCACAAAGGAAAAACTCAAGCTAACTAAAAAACTGAAGATCACACTGACAAAGCTCGAGAAGAAAAACAAGGAGCTCGACAATCTGAGAAAAAAAATAAAACGTCTTGAAGCAAAGAATGCACAAAGGAAGCTGGCAGACAAAAGGAAGGTTACACAGAACAGATGCCACAACATGAGAACCGTCGCAACACCTGCAAAGACAACCCATTGCCAGTTGTGATGGACCCAGCCACAAAGAACAACATGGTGAGATGGAATGAGTGGGTGACAAAAACATCACCATACTGGAAAAAATCTCCTGATGGTACTGAGGTTGAAGGCAAGCACACCACTCTGGAAACGAAAGCGGCCAGCCTAGAAAAACTGGTGGAGCAAACAAAGAACGACCTGCCACGTTTCAAGGTTCACCTCTTCAACATAGCACACCAGTTCAGAGAGATCAGGCGGCTGAAAGAGAGATTGGTGGAAGATGAAGGAGTTGTACATTTTGACTACAGTGAAAATTACAACCGTAAGTGGAGCAAGGAAATAAAGGACACTCACTTTGGTGGAGGTCACAAACAGGTTACTTTGCATACTGGTGTCCTGTATGTGAGTGAGGGACAGCCGGAAGCCTTTGCCACGGTATCCAGCAGTCTAAAGCACGATGCTGTAGCGACATGGGCACACCTTGATCCAGTGTGGCAGCATATAAAATCCAGTCACCCCACAGTAAAACATGTCCACCTGGTGTCTGATGGGCCAACTTCCCAATACCACAACAAGGTTTGTCATGAGCAACAACTTTTAGACTGATATTGATTGGTCAGAGTTTTATAAATCCATCAGTAAAACATGAGAAAGACAAAAATATCCCATATTTACACTCACTCACTGTCACTCACTTTCTGACTCACTCTCAACATTCAACCTCTCTATCTTTCTCTCCCGCCATCCCCAGGTCTCCTTCTATTTGGCATCCACAGTGCCTTTCATAAAGGGTTTCAAGTCTGTGACCTGGAATTTTACAGAGGCATCACACGGGAAAGGTGCTCCAGACGGCGTTGGAGGAGCACTGAAAAATCTTGCCGACAGGCTGGTAGCCTATGGAACGGACATACCTGATGCTGAAGCCTTGCTGCACAACCTGTCAGAGCAGAGTTCAGTGAAACTCTTCAAGGTGACTGAAGAGGACATTGAAACATTTGGAGAGTTAGTGCCCCCATCACTGAAGACAGTGCAGGGCACTCTGAAAGTACATCAGGTAAGGTATCACTCAGTAAACAATCAGATTATGATGATTCCCATTATGTTCACTGAACAAATGTGCAACGTTACTCATATATTTTTCTGTTGTTTTTTTTCATCTTATTGCAACAGAACCAGGGAAGATCAGAGTGAGGGATGTCTCATGCTTCTGTAAGCCTGCATGTGATTGCTATGCTCCAAAAGAAGTCATTCTCAAAGAAGAGACGGAAAATAGGGACTCTATTGGAGTTGGGCAATGGGTGCTCGTTAAGTATGACGGATGCCTGTATCCTGGTATTGTAACACAGGTAGGAATGTGTAGCTGTTAAGTGACGTCAAGGTTTAAAGATTATTACATTGTGATGAGATGGTAATTTCTCTTCACACCATGTCGTGCCACAGTATCCTGCGGCAGAGTGTGATGCTCTCCTGGCCGAAGCGATATCACATTTGCTGTATATGGAAATATTTGGATGGGCATGAGTGATAACTTCAAATTTTATTTCTGTACAGGAGCTATTTGTCAAGTCTGTCAATAAAAAAATTATGAATGTTTACACTATGTGGCTATTCTGAACTATTAATAGAACATGCATGAAAAAAACAAAAGGTCTACCTTTCATACATATTCAGTAATCATCAATTGAAAATGTGTGACGGTAATGAACCTATCAGTGACTCAATAAAACATTCCAAAATGTATTAAAAAACATGTATTGATCATTCATTTTAATTGAGACAGTTAGTTGAGACCCTGCTTGCTACTAATGAGAGAAAAAACGAGCAAAATTGACCTAAAATTGTTGTTGCAAAAGTTAGGACAATTTCGTGAGAATCACCCAGCTGGGATAGACTCCAGTCCCCAAATACAGCTTACATGTTGATGTATCAGCATTAATACTCCAATAATATAATATATGATACAATATGAACTGGAGCAGGTACTTTAAAATTTGAGAAATTTTGTAGAACAGTGTTGTATTGACAGCTAACAGACCACTGGTGAAATGTGTTTTGGTAATAATAATAATAGCTGGTTAATGAGTGCTTTACTTTATGTATTTGTGTACTTACTTGATGCCGATAACTGATGGATCAGCTAGCTCAAAAGTTTTGTCTTCACTTTCTCAGGTGAAATGAGCAGCGTGTCTTCTGTTAAACACTTCAGTTGTGTTCCGTTCTGTTCTAATCTGCTTTGATCTGTATTCTAATCTGCTTTGATCTGTCTGCTTTGATCTGTAGTGTACCTTCTATTATCATTTGCTTATTTGGTTACCCGGGCAACCGCAAAGTAACTAAGTATTGTCAAAAATCAATAAGTGCATTATTACACATTAATGTATCTTAATGCATAATGCATGTATACACACACACACACACACACACACACACATCAGTCTAGTGTCCAGTGACCAGTCCAGTTAACAACAGACAGAGAGTCTAAGCAGGTCAGTTTTTATCCAGACATGCAGTGTAAATTTGAACTCTACAGCGTGTTAAACTGTAGAAAAAGCTTGAATCTCTGCTTGCAGAGGGAATTTTCCAGAGCGGCGCCACAGACGGGTAAGTAACCTTAACATTCACATGTTAGCAACATCTTGAACAAGTTTTTTTTCAACTGAACATGGTTTTTATAGTTTTATTGTTGTCGGTTGAGGAGATGTTGGCAACATGTACCCTTCTGTTCGATGATATTATCGAGTCACAGTTGCTAACAGTTCTCATTGAGATAAGATGACCTATGTTAGCTAAGTATTATTTCTGAAGGCTGCTGACTGAGATATGAATACATAGCTGGTGTCAAATAAATGCAAAGATAAAATTGTCTCTGCATGAAGGCGAATTGTGTATATTGCATGAAGCATTTGTTGATCATGATTCAGCTATATTAACTATGCTCTTATTTTCATAGTAATCAAGCAAATTGCAATCAGAGCAGACCAATAGCTGGTAAGTAGGCCAAGGTTATGGTACAAAATGATGCTTGTCGCTTTACTGTACAACTACCAGAAGCTAGCACCAGCAATGGTTCATAAAGGATCTTTGCTAGGCTAAATACTGGAACCAGTGAACCACTTTAAAAAATGAAAAATGAATCAATTATCAAAATTGTTGCCAATCGACTAATTGATTACTCTGCCAATCCTTTTGGCTCTGACTGACATCTTTTTTGATGCAGGTATTGAGACAACTTTTATGATATCTATCCTTAACCTAAACTTACTGTATATCTTATCTTAAATCTGATCCGTCCCTGGCTAACAGCACCTGCTTGACGCGGCAGGGGACCAGGCTGCATGACATCCTGCAGTCCCTGGATCATGATGGGAGCAGCTAGTCCAACATTCAGTGTCTCAGTAGACATGGATGTATTTGGCTGCTCAGAGCTATATGGAGCTGCGCCCAGGGTGGTGCACCCAGCATGCTTCTGGTCCTCTATGAACAGCTTGGAGGCAGTTCTCGGTTTCTTTATGCACTGCTTATCCTGCTGTTCTTCTCCATGTTTTCTCTTTCTGCAAGAGAGAAACAGAAGACTTTCGAAAAACAATAAACAGAAAAATAGGGAATGGAGAGAACTTATTGATGAGGCAGACGGGCTAAATATCTGTGTACACTTGTATGTGTCATGGATTTTTTCTAAATTTAGGAGTTCCTAGGGTTGGCTAGTGTCCTTTTTTTACAGCAGTAAATCCTTAAACTGTCCCTCCAGAATGCAGGGTTGAAGCACAGTGTCTCAAGGAAAACAGATGGCTAGTTATCTCTTAGTTGACTAGGTAACCAAGGTCAGAGGAGTCTGCCAGCGTTGGCCCTTTGATAAGGCCAATGGCTGAGTGTCAGCAAGACAACAGACGCCACTGTTAGTTCAGAGCTTAGAATGAGCATGCCCTGACTGTAACGCTACTCTAGAGTAATGTAAGGTAATATACTTGTACTTAACTGGGTGTTAGTTTATAAGGCTGAGCACCATAGGGGAAGGTAGGAATATGTGGTGGACTCTGGCAGCTGTACGGTTGTCCACGACAAAGTTCATATTCCTCCTGATATATCAGAATCTTCAATAAATGTTACTTCTTTAATCACCCGCGGGAGGCTCCTGGGTGCATCCATTCTTTCATCATTGACTATTCAATATTTTCCACGACAAGCTGGCGTCACAAACAGGATTTCAACAGAACAAAGTCTGGTAAGTGCAATTTTATGCCTTACCATGTCTGCATTTGACGAAATCAAAAGAAATATATGGAAAATGTTTAAAGTCAATAGAGTGATTTTTTATTGATAAAATAATTGGTATAAAGAAGAGCAGAGTGGTCAAGGGTGTGTAGTTTGTGTAGTGTTATGTGGTGTTTTTCTTTTCTATTGTGTTGCATATTGATGCTGTGGCTGGGGGGTGAGCTCGTTTAGGCCGTGCTTGACGACACAGGCAGACCTACGTGAGGCTTGAACCAGAGGGAAGACGTTCAGTCAAGCCAAGAACGGGGGGGGGTCGGCTGCTTAGGACCCCCGTGCGGACCCCCTATGTATGGATGTTGTTCTTGGGGGTCATAAGACTGCTATTGAGTTGCATAGCAGTGCTGACAGAGTTGCTGTCAGTGGGTGTGCATTAAGACTGTTATGAGTTATATAGCAGTACTGACAGATTTGCTGTCAGTGGGTGTGTATTAAGACTGTTATGAGTTGCATAACAGTGCTGACAGAGTTGCTGTCAGCAGGTGTGTATTAAGACTGTTATGAGTTACATAGCAGTGCTGACAGAGTTGCTGTCAGTTGGTGTGTATTAAGACTGTTATGAGTTACATAGCAGTGCTGACAGAGTTGCTGTCAGTTGGTGTGTATTAAGACTGTTATGAGTTGCATAGCAGTGCTGACAGAGTTGCTGTCAGTGGGTGTGTATTAAGACTGTTATGAGTTACATAGCAGTGCTGACAGAGTTGCTGTCAGTTGGTGTGTATTAAGACTGTTATGAGTTACATAGCAGTGCTGACAGAGTTGCTGTCAGTGTGATTTCTGACCACTGCTGCTGGAAATTTTAATTGGAGACCTTTGGGGCAGAAGTAACATACATATTGAAGACTTTTCATTGTTTGTCAGTTTGTCTCAGTGTAAACTAACACAATGGGTAATGAATCGTCCAAAGCTCTGAGTAGTGGTGGATCGAAAGCTAATGTAATTTAATTCTCCAAACAGCAGAAGGAGAGGTCAACCTATCATTGAAGTCATGTGGTAATACAGATTTTTGCACACATACCGTACATCTGATCAAATAACACGTTTATACATGATATGAGACCTTGCATGTGTGTGGTCACAGGTAGATAGTCAGCTAGGTGGAGGGCGTCATGGTCACAGGGTCACTTCACTGTAAGAAATGATTCTGTGCTCATGTGGATTTGAATTAATGTATTAGATAAAATACATTCAATATGATTGTGTTTTTGATTTTGAGACAACTATTTAATTAAATTTCAAATAAAATGCACCCATTGTAGTTAATAATAAAAGAAATAAAACATAAGGATTATATTTATAAAATCCCAAATAGAGAGAACATTGAGTTGATTGAAATTAATATAAACAGGCAGATTTTAATTGAAGTGGTTTTTAAAAATTATGTCCATAATTCCCATCATGCCCCTGCCCCATATTACAGTATTTGCAGTTACTTTGTTAAGCTAGCTGATTGACCTTTGTAAATGCAGATATTACTTTGTGTTTTAATGCGCCTGTTTTGAACATGGCAGTTTATGGAGTTCATTGTCATGTTTTTGCTCTTTTACAGTTCCACCATCGGTGAGGTGGCTGTAACGTTTCTTGATCCAGGGACTGCAGGACGTCATGCAGCCTGGTCCCCTGCCACGTCAGGCAGGTGCTGTTAGCCAGGGACAGATCACATTTAAGGTAAGATATACAGTAAGATTAGGTTTAGGATAGATATCATAAAAGCCTTGTCTCAATACCTGCAATACCTCTGCGATTGGCAGAGTAATCAATTTACATAGTAGCGCTTACTGAATACAACAGTCAAGTTAATGCTCAAGATAAACATGCCAGTATTCTTAACCCACTGACAAAATGCAGAATTGCTCAAATAAGTCTTTGTAAATGAAGCTGGGACTTCACAGGTCAGCAACTCAACTTTCAAAGACTTACAGTGATCAGTCTTCTGTGCTTATACATTTGTCCATAGTCCAAATGCTTCTTTCTGGTGTCCTCTGCACTGCGAACCAGCAGCTGTGCATGTGATGTTTCTTACACGGATGTGCTCATCTTAAATTCTCCATTTGAGGTGATCTGAGAGGGATTCTTGTAAAATATGGCACTGAAGATATTCAGTTGCTATTGTCAAGCAAAACTGTAATTCATATGTCTTAAAAAACATGACAGTGTTCTTAACCCACTGACAAAATTCAGAATTTCTCAAATAAGTCTTTCTAAATGAAGCTGGGACTTCAGAGGCCACCAATACTACCCCAACAAGTAGCACTTACTGCATTCAGAACTCAAGTCAGTGCCAGTGTTTCGGTAATTTGATGCCAAATTCATGCCTGTAGCTAGTGGTGTGAAAATTAGGGAAAAATGTTGTTGCATTTGTCCAGCATTATTTCTGTTGAAGAAGTCACAACCAAGACAACCCCAAAGAGAAGCACTTATAAACACAATGTCCATCAGTGTCTTTGTTTGAGGTGATCTGAGAGGGATTCTTGTAAAATATGGCCTCAACGGTATTCAGTTGCTTTTGTCAAGCAAAACTGCCCCAACAAGTAGCACTTACTGACTGCAACAGTCAAGTCAATGCTAAAGTTAGAGTACACGGATGTGCTCATCTTAAATTCTCAATGCAGCCATGTTCACTAAACCCCACCCTCTTTTTGTTTAAGTTTTAACGGCCTCGACTATTCAAAGAATACAGTGGCTTTCTGAACACCTTAAACATTTGCATGCCTTTAGCAGTTGTTGAGTGGCCACTTAAATTGGAATGACTTTTCTCAGTCCAACTCATTGCTACATTGTGGCATGTAGTTGGAGCTCCATCAGTTAGCCTTTCAAGCCATACAAATATGTAATGATAGAAAGTGATTGTCTCGGCATTTGTCTAGGTAGTTTTCTGTTGAAGAACTCACAACCAAGACAACTCCAAAGAGAAGCACTTATGAACACAAGAATCATGTGTGTCTCCATTTGAGGTGATCTGAGAGGGATTCTTGTAAAATATGGCATTGAAGATATTCAGTTGCTATTGTCAAGCAAAACTGCCCCAACAAGTAGCACTTACTGTATGCAACAGTCAAGTCAATGCTCAAGTTAGAGTAATTCATATGACTTACAAAACATGCCAGTATTCTTAACCAACTGACAAAATGCAGAATTGCTGAAATAAGTCTTTTTAATGAATCTGGGACTTCAGAGGTTACCAAAACTACCCCAACAAGTAGCACTTCCTGCATTCAGAACTCAAGTCAGTGCCAGTATTTAGGTAACATTGATGCCAAATTCATGCCTGTAGCTAGTGGTGTGAAAATTATGGAAACCTGTTGTCTTTGCATTTGTCAAGCAATATGCCTGTTGAAGAAGTCATAACCAAGACAACCCCAAAGAGAAGCACTTAGGAACACAATGTCCATCAGTGTCTTTGTTTGAGGTGATCTGAGAGGGATTCTTGTAAAATATGGCCTCAATGGTATTCAACTGCTTTTCTCAAGCAAAACTGCCCCAAAAAGTAGCACTTACTGTATGCAACAGTCAAGTCAATGCTAAAGTTAGAGTAATTCATATGACTTAAAAAACATGACAGTGTTCTTAACCCATTGACAAAATTCAGAATTTCTCAAATAAGTCTTTCTAAATGAAGCTGGGACTTCAGAGGCCACCAATACTACCCCAACAAGTAGCACTTACTGCATTCAGAACTCAAGTCAGTGCCAGTGTTTAGGTAATGTTGATGCCAAATTCATGCATGTAGCTAGTGGTGTGAAAATTAGGGAAAAATGTTGTTGCATTTGTCCAGCATTATTTCTGTTGAAGAAGTCACAACCAAGACAATCCCAAAGAGAAGCACTTATGAACACAATGTCCATCAGTGTCTTTGTTTGAGGTGATCTGAGAGGGATTCTTGTAAAATATGGCCTCAACGGTATTCAGTTGCTTTTGTCAAGCAAAACTGCCCCAACAAGTAGCACTTACTGAATACAACAGTCAAGTCAATGCTCAAGTTAGAGTAATTCATATGACTTACAAAACATGTCAGTATTCTTAACCCACTGACAAAGTGCAGATTTGCTCAATTAAGTCTTTGTAAATGAAGCTGGGACTTCAGAGGTCAGCAACACTACCCCATCAAGTAGCACTTACTGCATTCAGAACTCAAGTCAGTGCCTGTGTTTCGGTAATGTTCATGCCAAATTCATGCCTTTAGCTAGTGGTGTGAAAATTATGGAAACCTGTTGTCTTTGCATTTGTCAAGCAATATGCCTGTTGAAGAAGTCACAACCAAGACAACCCCAAAGAGAAGCACTTAGGAACACAATGTACATCAGTGTCTTTGTTTGAGATGATCTCAGAGGGATCCTTTAAAATATGGCCTCAACGGTATTCAGTTGCTTTTGTCAAGCAAAACTGCCCCAACAACTAGCACTAACTGACTGCAACAGTCAAGTCAATGCTAAAGTTAGAGTAACTCATATGATTTACAAAACATGACAGTGTTCTTAACCCATTGACAAAATTCAGAATTTCTCAAATAAGTCTTTCTAAATGAAGCTGGGACTTCAGAGGCCACCAATACTACCCCAACAAGTAGCACTTAGTGCATTCAGAAGTCCAGTCAGTGCCAGTGTTTAGGTAATGTTGATGCCAAATTCATGCCTGTAGCTAGTGGTGTGAAAATTACAGAAACCTGTTGTCTTTGCATTTGTCCAGCAAAATGTCCGTTGAAGAACTCACAACCAAGACAACCCCAAAGAGAAGCACTTACCAACACAAGAATCATGTGTGTCTCCACTTGAGGTGATCTGAGAGTGATTACAATGTGATTTATCTTCATTTGCAACATCATGTTCAACCACCCAACAAGTAGCACCCACTGAGATCAAATTCAAGGCAATACTCAAGTTCGGTCTCTTTCAAAGACTTACAGTGATCAGTCTTCTGTGCTCATACATTTGTCCATAGTCCAAATGCTTCTTTCTGGTGTCCTCTGCACTGCGAACCAGCAGCTGTGCATGTGATGTTTCTTGCACGGATGTGCTCATCTTAAATTCTCAATGCAGCCATGTTCACTCAACCCCACCCTCTTTTTGTTGAAGTTTTAACAGCCTCGACTATTGAAAGTAAACAGTGGCTTTCTGAACACCTGAAACATTTGCATGCCTTTAGCAGTTGTTGAGTGGCCACTTAAATTGGAATGACTTTTCTCAGTCCAACTCATTGCTACATTGTGGCATGTAGTTGGAGCTCCATCAGTAAGCCTTTCAAGCCATACAAATATGTAATGATAGAAAGTGATTGTCTCGGCATTTGTCTAGGTAGTTTTCTGTTGAAGAACTCACAACCAAGACAACCCCAAAGAGAAGCACTTATGAACACAAGAATCATGTGTGTCTCCATTTGAGGTGATCTGAGAGGGATTCTTGTAAAATATGGCATTGAAGATATTCAGTTGCTATTGTCAAGCAAAACTGCCCCAACAAGTAGCACTTACTGTATGCAACAGTCAAGTCAATGCTCAAGTTAGAGTAATTCATATGACTTACAAAACATGCCAGTATTCTTAACCAACTGACAAAATGCAGAATTGCTCAAATAAGTCTTTTTAATGAAGCTGGGACTTCAGAGGTTACCAAAACTACCCCAACAAGTAGCACTTCCTGCATTCAGAACTCAAGTCAGTGCCAGTATTTAGGTAACATTGATGCCAAATTCATGCCTGTAGCTAGTGGTGTGAAAATTATGGAAACCTGTTGTCTTTGCATTTGTCAAGCAATATGCCTGTTGAAGAAGTCATAACCAAGACAACCCCAAAGAGAAGCACTTAGGAACACAATCTCCATCATTGTCTTTGTTTGAGGAGATCTGAGAGGGATTCTTGTAAAATATGGCCTCAACGGTATTCAGTTGCTTTTGTCAAGCAAAACTGCCCCAACAAGTAGCACTTACTGAATACAACAGTCAAGTCAATGCTCAAGTTAGAGTAATTCATATGACTTACAAAACATGTCAGTATTCTTAACCCACTGACAAAATGCATAATTGCTCAATTAAGTCTTTTTAATGAAGCTGGGACCTCAGAGGTCAGCAACTCTACCCCAACAAGTAGCACTTACTGCATTCAGAACTCAAGTCAGTGCTAGTGTTTAGGTAATGTTGATGCCAAATTCATGCATGGAGCTAGTGGTGTGAAAATTAGGGAAAAATGTTGTTTTTGCATTTGTCCAGCATTATTTCTGTTGAAGAAGTCACAACCAAGACAACCCCAAAGAGAAGCAGTTATGAACACAATGTCCATCAGGATCAGGAGGAGGATTCGTGTAAAATATGGCCTCAACGGTAATCAGTTGCTGTTGTCAAGCAAAACTGCCCCAACAAGTAGCACTTACTGAATACAACAGTCAAGTCAATGCTCAAGTTAGAGTAATTCATATGACTTACAAAACATGTCAGTATTCTTAACCCACTGACAAAGTGCAGATTTGCTCAATTAAGTCTTTGTAAATGAAGCTGGGACTTCAGAGGTCAGCAACACTACCCCATCAAGTAGCACTTACTGCATTCAGAACTCAAGTCAGTGTCAGTGTTTCGGTAATGTTGATGCCAAATTCATGCCTTTAGCTAGTGGTGTGAAAATTATGGAAACCTGTTGTCTTTGCATTTGTCAAGCAATATGCCTGTTGAAGAAGTCACAACCAAGACAACCCCAAAGAGAAGCACTTAGGAACACAATGTCCATCAGTGTCTTTGTTTGAGGTGATCTGAGAGGGATCCTTTAAAATATGGCCTCAACGGTATTCAGTTGCTTTTCTCAAGCAAAACTGCCCCAACAACTAGCACTTCCTGACTGCAACAGTCAAGTCAATGCTCAAGTTAGAGTAATTCATATGACTTACAAAACATGACAGTGTTCTTAACCCATTGACAAAATTCAGAATTTCTCAAATAAGTCTTTCTAAATGAAGCTGGGACTTCAGAGGTTACCAAAACTACCCCAACAAGTAGCACTTACTGCATTCAAAAATCAAGTCAGTGCTCATGTTTAGGTAATGTTGATGCCAAATATATGCCTTTAGCTAGTGGTGTGAAAATGATGGAAACCTGTTGTCTTTGCATTTGTCAAGCAATATTCCTGTTGAAGAAGTCATAACCAAGACAACCCCAAAGAGAAGCACTTAGGAACACAATCTCCATCATTGTCTTTGTTTGAGGAGATCTGAGAGGGATTCATGTAAAATATGGCCTCAATGGTATTCAGTTGCTTTTGTCAAGCAAAACTGCCCCAACAAGTAGCACTTACTGACTGCAACAGTCAAGTCAATGCTCATGTTAGAGTAATTCATATGACTTACAAAACATGACAGTATTCTTAACCCACTGACAAAATGCAGAATTGCTAAAATAAGTCTTTTTAATGAAGCTGGGACCTCAGAGGTCAGCAACTCTACCCCAACAAGTAGCACTTACTGCATTCAGAACTCAAGTCAGTGCCAGTGTTTTGGTAATGTTGATGCCAAATTCATGCCTGTTTCTTGTGGTGTGAAAATTACAGAAACCTGTTGTCTTTGCATTTGTCCAGCAAAATGTCCATTGAAGAACTCACAACCAAGACAACCCCAAAGAGAAGCACTTACCAACACAAGAATCATGTGTGTCTCCACTTCAGGTGATCTGAGAGTGATTACAATGTGATTTATCTTCATTTGCAACATCATGTTCAACCACCCAACACGTAGCACCTACTGAGATCAAATTCAAGGCAATACTCAAGTTCGGCCTTTTTCAAAGACTTACAGTGATCAGTCTTCTGTGCTTATACATTTGTCCATAGTCCAAATGCTTCTTTCTGGTGTCCTCTGCACTGCGAACCAGCAGCTGTGCATGTGATGTTTCTTACACGGATGTGCTCATCCTAAATTCTCAATGCAGCCATGTTCACTCAACCCCACCCTCTTTTTGTTGAAGTTTTAATGGCCTCGACTATTGAAAGTAAACAGTGGCTTTCTGAACACCTTAAACATTTGCATGCCTTTAGCAGTTGTTGAGTGGCCACTTAAATTGGAATGACTTTTCTCAGTCCACCTCATTGCTACATTGTGGTTGTAGTTGGAGCTCCATCAGTAAGCCTTTCAAGCCATACAAATATGTAATGATAGAAAGTGATTGTCTCGGCATTTGTCTAGCTAGTTTCCTGTTGAAGAAGTCACAACCAAGAAAACCCCAAAGAGAAGCACTTACCAACACAAGAACCATGTGTGTCTCCACTTGAGGTGATCTGAGAGGAATTACTGTAAAATATGGCATTGAAGATATTCAGTTGCTTTCGTCAACTAAAACTGCCCCAAAAAGTAGCACTTACTGAATGCAACAGTCAAGTCCATGCTCAAGTTAGAGTAATTCATATGACTTACAAAACATGACAGTGTTCTTAACCCACTGACAAAATGCAGAATTGCTCAAATAAGTCTTTTTAATGAAGCTGGGACTTCAGAGGTTACCAAAACTACCCCAACAAGTAGCACTTACTGCATTCAAAAATCAAGCCAGTGCCAGTGTTTAGGTAATGTTGATGCCAAATTCATGCCTGTAGCTCGTGGTGTGAAAATTATGGAAACCTGTTGTCTTTGCATTTGTCCAGCAAGATGTCCGTTGAAGAACTCACAACCAAGACAACCCCAAAGAGAAGCACTTAGGAACACAATTTCCATCAGTGTCTTTGTTTGAAGTGATCTGAGAAGGATTCTTGTGAAATATGGCCTCAACGGTATTCAGTTGCTTTTGTCAAGCAAAACTGCCCCAACAAATAGCACTTACTGCATTCAGAACTCAAGTCAGTGCCAGTGTTTAGGTAATGTTGATGCCAAATTCATGCCTGTAGCTAGTGTTGTGAAAATTAGGGAAAAATGTTGTTTTTGCATTTGTCCAGCATTATTTCTGTTAAAGAAGTCAAATGCTTCTTTCTGATGTCCTCTGCACTGCGAACCAGCAGCTGTGCATGTGATGTTTCTTACACAGGTGTGCTTAAATTAAATTCTCAATGCAGCCATGTTCACTCAACCCCACCCTCTTCTTGTTGAAGTTTTAACGGCCTCGACTATTGAAAGTAAATAGTGGCTTTCTGAACACCTTAAACATTTGCATGCCTTTAGCAGTTGTTGAGTGGCCACTTAACCCTCCTGTTATCCTTGGGGTCAATTTGACCCCATTCAATGTTTATCATTCAAAAAATAATAGTTGACTTTTTTTTTGCTTCATATTTTGTGACTTTTCCTAATTTGATAAGTACAATTGATTGAGCATAAAATTTTCATGATGCTATTTTTACAATGTGCTGGAGACATATTGCACGCATCGGTGTTCCTCTGGGGTCAATTTGACCCCAAGCTTTTGTAACTATGTAAAACTGGTCTGCCTGTGTGTGACCCTTGTTTGACCTAACTGTCCCAAACCTGCAGGTGCAGTATTGATACTTTTGAGTTGATACATTACATGGAGTATGTGTGTGTGTGTGTGTGTGTGTGTGTGTGCGTGTGTGTGACCTAACGTTCCCACACCTGCAGGTGCAGAATTGATATATTTGAGTTGATACATCACATGGAGTGTGTGTGTGTGTCTGTGTGTTTGTCTGTGTGTGTATGTGACCTAGCATTCCCACACCTGCAAGTGAGCACTCACACCTGCCAAAGTAGAACTGATATTTCTCGTGCTGTGGAGGGTGGGTTTTCCATAAGGACATTGGTAGTTCATGCAAAATAAGGGAGGAGCAAACATATAAAAGCTTGCTCCCTATCCAAATCATTCCTCAGTGTGCTCTCAATCTGCAAGATATCTGTCTCTCTTTATTTGAGAATGGCCTCTGGAAGAAGGTTTACTGTAAGTGAGGTTTTAGAGCAGCTCCTTGAAAGTGAGAATGACATTCTCACTGACAGAGGAGAATGTTTCTGAGGCAGAGGATTGTGTCGAGGAAGACCCTGATTTTGACTCATTCTCATCTGATGAGAATGAGAATGTTGACCCTCCTGTTGGCACTCAACCAGCAAAAACGATCCCCTCCAAAAATGGGAAAATATTATGGTCCCTTTGTCCACCTGAACAGAAGGGTAGACTTAGGGCAGCCAATGTTATAAAGATGGTTCCAGGCCCAACTGGATACGCTATCAGTCGTGCTAATGACATCAAGTCATCATTTGAGCTCCAATTCAAAATATTGTTCATGTGATGACGAATTTAGAGGGCAAGTGTGTGTATGGGGACGCTTGGGAAGACCTCGATGTGGTAGACTTGGAAGCCTACATTGGCCTGCTAATTTTAACAGGTGTTTACAAGTCTAAAGTTGAGGCAACAGCAAGCCTTTGGAATGCCGAAACTGGAAGGGCAATATTTCCAGCCACCATGTCTCTGAGGAAATTCCAAGTTTTGTCCCGTGTCATACGCTTTGATGACAAAGAAACAAGGCAGGGCAGACGGGAATGCGATAAACTTGCGGCAATAAGGGATGTGTGGGACAAGTGGGTGGAACGTTTACCCCTGATTTACAATCCAGGTTCCAACGTCACTGTTGATGAATGCTTGGTTGCATTTCGTGGGCGCTGTCCATTCCGGCAATATATGCCAAGTAAACCTGCCAGATATGGCATCAAGATATGGGCAGCATGTAATGCGCAGTCCAGCTTTGCCTGGAATTTGCAAGTTTGAACTGGCAAATCTCCTGACGAAGCACCAGAAAAAAATCAGGGCACAAGAGTTGAGCTTGATATGGCCAAGGACTGCATGTGCATAATATTACGTGTGATAATTTTTCACATCATACACCCTGGGTGAGGAATTGCTGAAAAGGAAGATCACAATGTTGGGGACAGTGAGAAAGAACAAACCAGAGCTTCCCTCTGAACTTCTTGCTGTCAAGAACAGGAAGGTAACATCTTCAGTGTTTGCCTTCACTGATAAAGCAACTTTGGTGTCCTTTTGCCACAAGAAAGGAAAAAACCCCAAGGACGAAATGTGTGAGTAATATTTGAGGGTAATAGGAGGGTTAAATTAGAATGACTTTTCTCAGTCCAACTCATTGCTACATTGTAGCATGTAGTTGGCGCTCCATTAGTAAGCCTTTCAAGCCATACAAATATGTAATGATAGAAAGTGATTGTCTCGGCATTTGTCTAGGTAGTTTTCTGTTGAAGAACTCACAACCAAGACAACCCCAAAGAGAAGCACTTATGAACACAAGAATCATGTGTGTCTCCATTTGAGGTGATCTGAGAGGGATTCTTGTAAAATATGGCATTGAAGATATTCAGTTGCTATTGTCAAGCAAAACTGCCCCAACAAGTAGCACTTACTGTATGCAACAGTCAAGTCAATGCTCAAGTTAGAGTAATTCATATGACTTACAAAACATGCCAGTATTCTTAACCCACTGACAAAATGCAGAATTGCTCAAATAAGTCTTTTTAATGAAGCTGGGACTTCAGAGGTTACCAAAACTACCCCAACAAGTAGCACTTACTGCATTCAAAAATCAAGCCAGTGCCAGTGTTTAGGTAATGTTGATGCCAAATTTATGCTTCTGGCTGTTGGTGTGAAAATTATGGAAAATGTTGTTTTTGCATTTGTCCAGCATTATTTCTGTTGAAGAAGTCATAACCAAGACAACCCCA
Source organism: Synanceia verrucosa (assembly GCA_029721515.1). Lineage (NCBI taxonomy): Eukaryota > Metazoa > Chordata > Actinopteri > Perciformes > Synanceiidae > Synanceia > Synanceia verrucosa. The sequence goes on along the minus strand of MU838934.1, from coordinate 10,551 downwards.
AAGAGAAGCACTTAGGAACACAATCTCCATCATTGTCTTTGTTTGAGGAGATCTGAGAGGGATTCATGTAAAATATGGCCTCAATGGTATTCAGTTGCTTTTGTCAAGCAAAACTGCCCCAACAAGTAGCACTTACTGACTGCAACAGTCAAGTCAATGCTCATGTTAGAGTAATTCATATGACTTACAAAACATGACAGTATTCTTAACCCACTGACAAAATGCAGAATTGCTAAAATAAGTCTTTTTAATGAAGCTGGGACCTCAGAGGTCAGCAACTCTACCCCAACAAGTAGCACTTACTGCATTCAGAACTCAAGTCAGTGCCAGTGTTTTGGTAATGTTGATGCCAAATTCATGCCTGTTTCTTGTGGTGTGAAAATTACAGAAACCTGTTGTCTTTGCATTTGTCCAGCAAAATGTCCATTGAAGAACTCACAACCAAGACAACCCCAAAGAGAAGCACTTACCAACACAAGAATCATGTGTGTCTCCACTTCAGGTGATCTGAGAGTGATTACAATGTGATTTATCTTCATTTGCAACATCATGTTCAACCACCCAACACGTAGCACCTACTGAGATCAACATTCAAGGCAAGACTCAAGTTCGGCCTTTTTCAAAGACTTACAGTGATCAGTCTTCTGTGCTTATACATTTGTCCATAGTCCAAATGCTTCTTTCTGGTGTCCTCTGCACTGCGAACCAGCAGCTGTGCATGTGATGTTTCTTACACGGATGTGCTCATCCTAAATTCTCAATGCAGCCATGTTCACTCAACCCCACCCTCTTTT
>JAQQSB010001056.1:0-28265 GCA_029721515.1 Synanceia verrucosa | reverse complement strand
TGAATGTTGAAAAATTATGAATGTATAATTCATGAATTTGAATTTAAAAAGCTGAATGGTGAAAATGTTTGAATTTTATTCAAAAGTTGAGCGTTAAATGTGTGCCTGTCCCATATCCATGTTGCAATCAAACACACCCGGAAGCTTACGCACGCTTTTTACGTGCGATGCCCCAGACTTTGTTTCCTGTGAAGATTAAATCAGTAATTCAGGACTTTTTATTTTTGAAAGGACAGTCATAGACACAGCTTCCTGTGAGGAAACAGTTACCCCTCTGGAGTTTGACCTAATTCTGCTGGCCACCCCTGCATGACTTGGACCCCCCTTGGGCCCAGGCCCCCCCTTTAAAAAAGTCTAGACACGCCCCTGGTCTGTCTGTGTGTGAGTGTGTGTGATTGATGATGTCATCCACTCTCTGTATCATGAGCATTGATCGATCAGAAGCCTGTATAAGCCCCAGGCAGGGTCACTTGAGGTCAACTGCCAAGAGCTGGGCCGTTTCCATGGAGACGGCCCCTCCCTTCTCACTCCCTCTCCCTGCACCAGCTTCTGTCCCCTTAGGCTGCCATTCATTTGAACTGAGTCAGACCCTGCCGAACTCCTCTAAATAACTCCCCAACCGTAAGGCGTACGGCTTTGGGGTTTGGACCGTGGGCGGCAGGAGCTCCCGACGATCGCAGCGGTGTCAATTTTATGTCTCTAGCCCACTCAGAAGGCTGACAGCGGCAGGTTAAACACAAGAGGTTTCTCTCTGCTTCCTCCACGCCTTTTCCTCTGAGAAATTTAACATTGGGCTCAATGGAGAGATTTTTGGAGGTGCCGCCCTATTTAAGGGTCTGGAGCCAAAACTATAAACCTGACAGACATGGGAGACACATCGCTACGACCGGGACGAAATTTCCAACGTTTTGATGTAAAAATTATTTCGGTGGGGCGTATCGTAGCCCTCACAATCGCGATTTAAAAAAAAATTTCAGACAATTCAGACACTGGTCTCCACTCTAGGTGTGTAGTTCTCCACTCTAGTGCACTTGCAATAGACACCCATGTTAAAGGCTGATTTTTGAAGATTTCATGGTCTGAGATATGCTGAAATTGTGAATGAACCGTACATTTTGAATAGACAATGATTTATGAATATGTAGCCAGGAAAATTTCCTGCGTTTTGAAAGTTGGAATGAAGTTTCTAAGTGAAAGTATGAAGGAGTTATGAAGGTTTGTTCGAGGCTGAAAATGTTTGAAGTTTGAAGCTCTCCCATTCATTTTCAATGGAAATTTTTTCACGAATAATCGTTAATAATTCGGAAATTATGAAGGTTCACGGCTATGAAAAGTAATAGCGCACGATTCCCGATGAAGACGCACGTTTTGAAGTTCGTTTGAAGTTTCTAGCTTGAAAACTGTGGGAGAAGAAGCGGTCCAAAAAACTGGTCGGCGGAATAATAATAATAAAGAACACAGGATAACATAGGTTGTGAATGCTTTGCATTCACACCCAACTAGAAGAGCAATTGCTGAAGCAATTGCGGGTGTGAATGCCCGCAGCTGAAGCTACGCTGCTGAATGCTGCTGAATGCTGCTGAATGCTGGGTTGAATGTATGAATGAGAATGAATTGTACGAATTGAAATTTTGAAAATGAAAGCTGAAGCCAAACTGCTGAATGCTGGGTTGAATGTAGTAGTATGAAGGTTAAGCAGAATGAATGTTGAAAAATTATGAATGTATAATCCATGAATTTGAATTTAAAAGCTGAATGGTGAAATATATACATGGTGAAGTATATAATTAGCATTGACCAATCAGAAGCCTGTATCACAGACATGCTCACTGCAGCCCAAGTGCCACACACACAGCTGGGCCGTTTCCATGGAGACGGCCCCTCCCTTCTCACTCCCTCTCCCTGCACCAGCCTCTGTCTCCTTCTGCCCCCTTAGGCTGCCATTCATTTGAACTGAGTCAGACCCTGCCGAACTCCTCTAAATAACTCCAAAACCGTGAGGAGTACAGCTTTGGGGTTTTGGACCGTGGGCGGCAGGAGCTTCGTGAGGGTCCCAGCGGTGTAAATTTCATGTCTCTAGCCCACTCAGAAGGCTGACAGCGGCAGGTTAAACACAAGAGGTTTCTCTGCTTCCTCACGCCTTTTCCTCTGAAAATTAACATTGCAGTCTATGGAGGGATTTCTGGAGGTGCCGCCCTAATTAAGGGTCTGGAGCCAAAACTATAAAACTCACAGACATGAGACACACATCGCTACGATCGGGACAAGATTTCCAACGTTTTGATGTAAAAATTATGTCCGTGGGATGTACGTAGCCCTCACAATCGCGATTTAAAAATATTTTTTTCAGACGCTTCAGACACTGCTCTCCACTCTAGGTGTGTAGTTCTCCCACTCTAGTGCACTAATAGACACCCATGTTAAAGGCTGATTTTTGAAGATTTCATGGTCTGACATAAGTGGAAATTGTGAATGAACTGTACATTTTTTGAATTGACAATGATTTGTGAATATGTCGCCAGGGAAATTTACTGCGTTTTGAAAGTTGAATGAAGTTTCTAAGTGAAAGTATGAAGGAGATATGAAGGTTTGTTCGAGGTTGAAAATTTTGAAGTTTGAAGCTCTCCCCATTCATTTTCAATGGGAAAATTTTGATGAATTATGGTTAATAACTCGGAAATTATGAAAGTTATCAAAATTCTGAATACATCCGCACTATTCCCGATGAAGCCGCACGCTTTGAAGTTGGTTTGAAGTTTCTAGCTTGAAAACTGTGGGAGAAGAAGCCTTGGCGAAAAAAAGTGAAGCGGAAGAAAAATAATAATAATAAAGGTAGGAGAACATAGGTGTAGAATGCCTTGGGGCATTCACACCAATTCAGAAAGAGCAATTGCTGAAGCAATTATGGTGTGAATACCCGCAGCTGAAGCTACGCTGCTGAATGCTAATGCTGGGTTGAATGTATGAATGAGAATGAATTGTACGAATTGAAATTTTGAAAATGAAAGCTGAAGCCAAACTGCTGAATGCTGGGTTGAATGTTTGAATGAGAATGAATTGTATGAATTGAAACTTTGAAAATAAAAGCCTAAGCAAACTGCTGAACGCTGGGTTGAATGTTTGAAGGAGAATGAATTGTATGAATAGAAACTTTGAAAATAAAAGCCTAAGCAAACTGCTAAATGCTGGGTTGAATGTAGTAGTATATGAAGGTTAAGCAGAATGAATGTTTAAAAATGATGAATGTATAATCCATGAATTTGAATTTAAAAGCTGAATGGTGAAATATATACATGGTGAAGTATATAATTAGCATTGACCAATCAGAAGCCTGTATCACAGGCATGCTCACTGCAGCCCAAGTGCCACACACACAGCTGGGCCAAGTTTCCATGGAGACGGCCTCCTTCTCACTCCCTCTCCCTGCACCAGCCTCTGTCTCCTTCTGTCCCCTTAGACTGCCATTCATTTGAACTGAGTCAGACCCTGCCGAACTCCTCTAAATAACTCCAAAACCGTGAGGAGTACAGCTTTGGGGTTTGGACCGTGGGCGGCAGGAGCTCGCGATGATCGCAGCGGTGTAAATTTCATGTCTCTAGCCCACTCAGAAGGCTGACAGTGGCAGGTTAAACACAAGAGGTTTTCTGCTTCCTCACGCCTTTTCCTCTGAAAATTAACATTGCAGTCTATGGAGGGATTTGTGGAGGTGCCGCCTAATTAAGGGTCTGGAGCCAAAACTATAAACCTCACAGACACGAGACACACATCGCTACGATCGGGACAAGATTTCCAACGTTTTGATGTAAAAATTATGTCCGTGGGATGTACGTAGCCCTCACAATCGCGATTTAAAAATATTTTTTTCAGACGCTTCAGACACTGCTCTCCACTCTAGGTGTGTAGTTCTCCCACTCTAGTGCACGCAATAGACACCCATGTTAAAGGCTGATTTTTGAAGATTTCATGGTCTGACATAAGTGGAAATTGTGAATGAACTGTACATTTTTTGAATTGACAATGATTTGTGAATATGTCGCCAGGGAAATTTACTGCGTTTTGAAAGTTGAATGAAGTTTCTAAGTGAAAGTATGAAGGAGATATGAAGGTTTGTTCGAGGTTGAAAATTTTTGAAGTTTGAAGCTCTCCCCATTCATTTTCAATGGGAAAATTTTGATGAATTATGGTTAATAACTCGGAAATTATGAAAGTTATCAAAATTCTGAATACATCCGCACTATTCCCGATGAAGCCGCACGTTTTGAAGTTGGTTTGAAGTTTCTAGCTTGAAAACTGTGGGAGAAGAAGCGCGGCGAAAAAGTGAGCGGAAGAAAAATAATAATAATAATAATAAAGGTAGGAGAACATAGGTGTGAATGCCTTGGGGCATTCACACCAACTAGAAGAGCAATTGCTGAAGCAATTGCGGGTGTGAATGCCCGCAGCTGAAGCTACGCTGCTGAATGCTAATGCTGGGTTGAATGTTTGAATGAGAATGAATTGTATGAATTGAAATTTTGAAAATAAAAGCCTAAGCCAAACTGCTGAATGCTGGGTTGAATGTTTGAATGAGAATGAATTGTATGAATTGAAATTTTGAAAATAAAAGTCTAAGCCATACTGCTAATGCTGAGTTGAATGTGGTAGTATGAAGGTTAAGTAGAATGAATGTTGAAAAATTATGAATGTATAATTAATGAATTTGAATTTAAAAGCTGAATGGTGAAATATATACATGGTGAAGTATATAATTAGCATTGACCAATCAGAAGCCTGTATCACAGGCATGCTCACTGCAGCCCAAGTGCCACACACAGAGCTGGGCCGTTTCCATGGAGACGGCCCCTCCCTTCTCACTCCCTCTCCCTGCACCAGCTTCTGTCCCCTTAGACTGCCATTCATTTGAACTGAGTCAGACCCTGCCAAACTCCTCTAAATAACTCCAAAACCGTGAGGAGTACAGCTTTGGGGTTTGGACCGTGGGCGGCAGGAGCTCGCGATGATCGCAGGGATGTGAATTTTATGTCTCTAGCCCACTGAGAAGGCTGACAGCGGCAGGTTAAACACAAGAGGTTTTTCTGCCTTCTCACGCCTTTTCCTCTGAAATTTAACATTGCAGTCTATGGAGGGATTTCTGGAGGTGCCGACCTAATTAAGGGTCTGGAGCCAAAACTTTAAATCTCACAGGCATGAGAGGCACATCGCTACGATCGGGACGAAATTTCCAACGTTTTGATGGATAAATTATGCCGGTGGGGCGTACGTAGCCCTCGCAATGGCCGTTTCAAAATATTTTTTCAGCTGATGCAGTAGCTGCTCTCCACTCTAGGTGTGTAGTTCTCCCACTCTAGTGCACGCAATAGACACCAATGTTAAACTCTGCTTTCCATGGTCTGAAATAAGGCAAAATGCTGAATAAACTATACATTTTTTTAATAAATGATGAATTATGAAAATGTAGCCAGGAAAATTTGCTGTGTTTTCCAAGTTGAATGGAGTTTCTAAGCCCAACTACGAGGAAGCTGTGAGTGTTTGTTCAGTGAGGTTAAATGACTGAAAAAGTCTGAAGCCCCATTCATTTCCTATGGGAAATTTTGAAATGGATTATGGGCCATAACTCGGAAATTATGAGGAATATCAAAATTCTGAATACAATCACACCAATCCCGGCCGAGCCGTCGTTTTGGCGCTGAACGGCGTTTCTACGACCAAACGGTAATGGGAGGAGTAGCGGTTCAAAGTTTTGAGTAGGGGGGTTTTAAATGTAATACTAGAAGAGCAATTGCTGAAGCAATTGCGGGTGTGAATGCCCGCAGCTGAAGCTACGCTGCCGAATGCTAATGCTGGGTTGAATGTATGAATGAGAATGAATTGTATGAATTGAAATTTTGAAAATAAAAGCCTAAGCCAAACTGCTGAATGCTGGGTTGAATGTTTGAATGAGAATGAATTGTATGAATTGAAATTTTGAAAATAAAAGTCTAAGCCATACTGCTAATGCTGAGTTGAATGTGGTAGTATGAAGGTTAAGTAGAATGAATGTTGAAAAATTATGAATGTATAATTACTGAATTTGAATTTAAAAGCTGAATGGTGAAATATATACATGGTTAAGTATATAATTAGCATTGACCAATCAGAAGCCTGTATCACAGGCATGCTCACTGCAGCCCAAGTGCCACACACACACAGCTGGGCGTTTCCATGGAGACGGCCCTCCCTTCTCACTCCCTCTCCCTGCACCAGCCTCTGTCTCCTTCTGCCCCCTTAGGCTGCCATTCATTTGAACTGAGTCAGACCCTGCCAAACTCCTCTAAATAACTCCAAAACCGTGAGGAGTACAGCTTTGGGGTTTGGACCGTGGGCGGCAGGAGCTCGCGAGGGTCGCAGCGGTGTAAATTTCATGTCTCTAGCCCACTCAGAAGGCTGACAGCGGCAGGTTAAACACAAGAGGTTTTTCTGCTTCCCTCACGCCTTTTCCTCTGAAAATTAACATTGCAGTCTATGGAGGGATTTCTGGAGGTGCCGCCCTAATTAAGGGTCTGGAGCCAAAACTATAAACCTCACAGACACGAGAGACACATCGCTACGATCGGGACAAGATTTCCAACGTTTTGATGTAAAAATTATGTCCGTGGGGTGTACGTAGCCCTCACAATCGCGATTTAAAAATATTTTTTTCAGACGCTTCAGACACTGCTCTCCACTCTAGGTGTGTAGTTCTCCCACTCTAGTGCACGCAATAGACACCCATGTTAAAGGCTGATTTTTGAAGATTTCATGGTCTGACATAAGTGGAAATTGTGAATGAACTGTACATTTTTTGAATTGACAATGATTTGTGAATATGTCGCCAGGGAAATTTACTGCGTTTTGAAAGTTGAATGAAGTTTCTAAGTGAAAGTATGAAGGAGTTATGAAGGTTTGTTCGAGGTTGAAAATTTTTTAAATTTGAAGCTCTCCCCATTCATTTCCAATGGGAAATTTTTGATGAATTATTGTTAATAACTCGGAAATTATGAAAGTTATCAAAATTCTGAATACATCCGTACTATTCCCGATGAAGACGCACGTTTTGAAGTTGGTTTGAAGTTTCTAGCTTGAAAACTGTGGGAGAAGAAGCGCGGCGAAAAAGTGAGCGGAAGAAAAATAATAAGAATAAAGGTAGGATAACATAGGTGTGAATGCCTTGGGGCATTCACACCAACTAGAAGAGCAATTGCTGAAGCAATTGCGGGGTGTGAATGCCCGCAGCTGAAGCTACGCTGCTGAATGCTAATGCTGGGTTGAATGTATGAATGAGAATGAATTGTATGAATTGAAACTTTGAAAATAAAAGCCTAAGCAAACTGCTGAACGCTGGGTTGAATGTTTGAATGAGAATGAATTGTATGAATTGAAATTTTGAAAATGAAAGCTGAAGCCAAACTGCTGAATGCTGGGTTGAATGTAGTAATATGAAGGTTAAATAGAATGAATGTTGAAAAATTATGAATGTATAATTAATGAATTTGAATTTAAAAGCTGAATGGTGAAATATACACATGGTGAAGTATATAATTAGCATTGACCAATCAGAAGCCTGTATCACAGGCATGCTCACTGCAGCCCAAGTGCCACACACAGAGCTGGGCCGTTTCCATGGAGACGGCCCCTCCCTTCTCACTCCCTCTCCCTGCACCAGCCTCTGTCTCCCTCTGCCCCCTTAGGCTGCCATTCATTTGAACTGAGTCAGACCCTGCCAAACTCCTCTAAATAACTCCAAAACCGTGAGGAGTACAGCTTTGGGGTTTGGACCGTGGGCGGCAGGAGCTCGTGAGGGTCGCAGCGGTGTAAATTTCATGTCTCTAGCCCACACAGAAGGCTGACAGCGGCAGGTTAAACACAAGAGGTTTTTCTGCTTCCTCACGCCTTTTCCTCTGAAAATTAACATTGCAGTCTATGGAGGGATTTCTGGAGGTGCCGCCCTAATTAAGGGTCTGGAGGCAAAACTATAAACCTCACAGACACGAGAGACACATCGCTACGATCGGGACAAGATTTCCAACGTTTTGATGTAAAAATTATGTCCGTGGGATGTGCGTAGCCCTCACAATCGCGATTTAAAAATATTTTTTTCAGACGCTTCAGACACTGCTCTCCACTCTAGGTGTGTAGTTCTCCCACTCTAGTGCACGCAATAGACACCCATGTTAAAGGCTGATTTTTGAAGATTTCATGGTCTGACATAAGTCGAAATTGTGAATGAACCGTACATTTTTTGAATTGAAGATGAATTATGAATATGTAGCCAGGAAAATTCACCGCGTTTTGAAAGTTGAATGAAGTTTCTAAGTGAAAGTATGAAGGAGTTATGAAGGTTTGTTTGAGGTTGAAAATTTTTGAAGTTTGAAGCTCTCCCCATTCATTTTCAATGGGGAATTTTTTATGAATTATGGTTAATAACTCTGAAATTATGAAGGTGAGGTCGTATAAAATTACAAGCACACATGTCCCGATGAAGCCGCACGTTTTGAAGTTGGTTTGAAGTTTCTAGGTTGAAATTTGTGGGAGAAGAAGCGAGCCAAAAAACAGGGGGGGAAGAAAAATAATAAGAATAAAGGTAGGATAACATAGGTGTGAATGCCTTGGGGCATTCACACCAACTAGAAGAGCAATTGCTGAAGCAATTGCTCTTCTAGTTGGTGTGAATGCCCGCAGCTGAAGCTACGCTGCCGAATGCTAATGCTGGGTTGAATGTATGACTGAGAATTAATTGTACGAATTGAAATTTTGAAAATGAAAGCTGAAGCCAAACTGCTGAATGCTGGGTTGAATGTTTGAATGAGAATGAATTGTATGAATTGAAACTTTGAAAATAAAAGCCTAAGCAAACTGCTAAATGCTGGGTTGAATGTAGTAGTATGAAGGTTAAGTAGAATGAATGTTGAAAAATTATGAATGTATAATTAATGAATTTGAATTTAAAAGCTGAATGGTGAAATATATACATGGTGAAGTATATAATTAGCATTGACCAATCAGAAGCCTGTATCACAGACATGCTCACTGCAGCCCAAGTGCCACACACACAGCTGGGCCAGTTTCCATGGAGACGGCCCTCCTTCTCACTCCCTCTCCTGCACCAGCCTCTGTCTCCTTCTGCCCCCTCAGGCTGCCATTCATTTGAACTGAGTCAGACCCTGCCAAACTCCTCTAAATAACTCCAAAACCGTGAGGAGTACAGCTTTGGGGTTTAGACCGTATGGCAGGCGCTCATGACGATCGCAGCGATGTAAATTTCATGTCTCTAGCCCACTCAGAAGGCTGACAGCGGCAGGTTAAACACAAGAGGTTTTTCTGCTTCCTCACGCCTTTTCCTCTGAAAATTAACATTGCAGTCTATGGAGGGATTTCTGGAGGTGCCGCCTCTAATTAAGGGTCTGGAGCCAAAACTATAAACCTCACAGACACGAGAGACACATCGCTACGATCGGGACAAGATTTCCAACGTTTTGATGTAAAAATTATGTCCGTGGGGTGTACGTAGCCCTCACAATCGCGATTTAAAAATATTTTTTTCAGACGCTTCAGACACTGCTCTCCACTCTAGGTGTGTAGTTCTCCCACTCTAGTGCACGCAATAGACACCCATGTTAAAGGCAGATTTTTGAAGATTTCATGGTCTGAGATATGATGAAATTGTGAATGAACCGTACATTTTTTGAATAGACGATGATTTATGAATATGTAGCCAGGGAAATTCACTGCGTTTTGAAAGTTGAATGAAGTTTCTAAGTCAAAGTATGAAGGAGTTATGAAGGTTTGTTCGCTGAAGGAAAATGTTTGAAAATGTCTGAATCTGAAGCTCTCCCCATTCATTTCCAATGGGAAAATTTTTTGAATTATTGTTAATAACTCGGAAATTATGAAGGTTATGGTTATGAAAAGTAATAGCACACCATTCCCGATGAAGGCGCACGTTTTGAAGTTCGTTTGAAGTTTCTAGCTTGAAAACTGTGGGAGAAGAAGCGCGGCGAAAAAGTGGGGGGAAGAATAATAATAATAAAGGTAGGAGAACATAGGTGTGAATGCTTTGGGCATTCACACCAACTAGAAGAGCAATTGCTGAAGCAATTGCGGGTGTGAATGCCCGCAGCTGAAGCTACGCTGCCGAATGCTAATGCTGGGTTGAATGTATGAATGAGAATGAATTGTACGAATTGAAATTTTGAAAATGAAAGCTGAAGCCAAACTGCTGAATGCTGGGTTGAATGTTTGAATGAGAATGAATTGTATGAATAGAAACTTTGAAAATAAAAGCCTAAGGCAAACTGAGTTGAATGTAGTAATATGAAGGTTAAGCAGAACGAATGTTGGAAAATTATGAATGTATAATCCATGAATTTGAATGTAAAAGCTGAATGGTGAAAATGTTTGAATTTAACAATGCTACGTTGAGGGAGGTGCATGCATATCATATAATTCTGCTGGCCACCCCTGACTGACTTGGGCCCCCCTTGGGCCAGGGCCACCCCTATGAAAAAGTCTAGACGCACCCCTGGTCAGTCTGTATATGAATGATTGATTATGGCATCCACTGTCTTTATCATGAGCATTGACCAATCAGAAGCCTGTATCACAGGCATGCTCACTGCAGCCCAAGTGCCACACACAGAGCTGGGCCGTTTCCATGGAGACGGCCCCTCCCTTCTCACTCCCTCTCCCTGCACCAGCCTCTGTCTCCTTCTGCCCCCTTAGGCTGCCATTCATTTGAACTGAGTCAGACCCTGCCGAACTCCTCTAAATAACTCCACAACCGTGAGGAGTACAGCTTTGGGGTTTGGACCGTGGGTGGCAGGAGCTCGCGATGATCGCAGCGATGTCAATTTTATGTCTCTAGCCCACTCAGAAGGCTGACAGCGGCAGGTTAAACACGAGAGGTTTCTTTGCTTCCTCACGCCTTTTCCTCTGAAATTTAACATTGCAGTCTATGGAGGGATTCTTGGAGGTGCCGCCCTAATTAAGGGTCTGGAGCCAAAACTATAAATCTCACAGGCATGTGAGGCACATCAATACGACCGGGACGAAATTTCCAACGTTTTGATGTATAAATTATGCCGGTGGGGCGTACGTAGCCCTCGCAATCGCCGTTTCAAAATATTTTTTCAGCTGATGCAGAAGCTGCTCTCCACTCTAGGTGTGTAGTTCTCCCACTCTAGTGCACGCAATAGACACCAATGTTAAACTCTGCTTTCCATGGTCTGACATAAGGCGAAATGCTGAATAAACTATACATTTTTTTAATAAATGATGAATTATGAAAATGTAGCCAGGAAAATTTGCTGCGTTTTCCAAGTTGAATGGAGTTTCTAGGCCCAACTACGAGGAAGCTGTGAGTGTTTGTTCAGTGAGGTTAAATGACTGAAAAAGTCTGAAGCCCCATTCATTTCCTATGGGAAATTTTGAAATGGATTATGGTCCATAACTCGGAAATTATAAGGAATATCAAAATTCTGAATACAAGCACACCATTCCCGGCCGAGCCGGTCGTTTTGGCGCGGGAACGGCGTTTCTACGACCAACGGTGCGGGAGGAGTAGCGGTTCAAAGTTTTGAGTAGGGGGGTTTTAAATGTAATACTAGAAGAGCAATTGCTGAAGCAATTGCGGGGTGTGAATGCCCGCAGCTGAAGCTACGCTGCTGAATGCTGCTGAATGCTGCTGAATGCTGGGTTGAATGTTTGAATGAGAATGAATTGTATGAATTGAAACTTTGAAAATAAAAGTTGAAGCGAAACAGCTAAATGCTGGGTTGAATGTAGTAATATGAAGGTTGAGTAGAATGAATGTTGAAAAATTATGAATGTATAATTCATGAATTTGAATTTAAAAGCTGAATGGTGAAAATGTTTGAATTTAACACATTTGAAAATGTTTGAATTTAATTCTGCTTGCCACCCCTGATTGACTTGGGCCCCCCTTGGGCCAGGGCCACCCCTATGAAAAAGTCTAGACACACCCCTGGTCAGTCTGTATATGAATGATTGATTATGGCATCCACTGTCTTTATCATGAGCATTGACCAATCAGAAGCCTGTATCACAGGCATGCTCACTGCAGCCCAAGTGCCACACACAGAGCTGGGCCGTCTCCATGGAAACGGCCCCTCCTTCTCACTCCTCTCCCTGCCCCAGCCTCTGTCCCCATAGACTGCCATTCATTTGAACTGAGTCAGACCCTGCCAAACTCCTCTGAATAACTCCAAAACCGTAAGGAGTACAGCTTTGGGGTTTGGACCGTGGCGGCAGGAGCTCCATAGCGATACTCCTTGGCGATGTAAATTTTATGTCTCTAGTCCACTCAGAAGGCTGACAGCGGCAGGTTAAACACAAGAGGTTTTTCTGCTTCCTCACGCCTTTTCCTCTGAAATTTAACATTGCAGTCTATGGAGGGATTCTTGGAGGTGCCGCCTTAATTAAGGGTCTGGAGCCAAAACTATAAATCTCAGAGATACGAGAGACACATCACTACGACCGGGACGAAATTTCCAACGTTTTGATGTATAAATTATGCCGGTGGGGCGTACGTAGCCCTCGCAATGGCCGTTTCAAAATATTTTTTCAGCTGATGCAGAAGCTGCTCTCCACTCTAAGTGTGTAGTTCTCCCACTCTAGTGCACGCAATAGACACCCATGTTAAACTCTGCTTTCCATGGTCTGAAAGAAAGCGAAATGCTGAATAAACTATACATTTTTTTAATAAATGATGAATTATGAAAATGTAGCCAGGAAAATTTGCTGCGTTTTACAAGTTGAATGGAGTTTCTAGGCCCAACTATGAGGAAGCTGTGAGTGTTTGTTCAGTGAGGTTAAATGACTGAAAAAGTCTGAAGCCCCATTCATTTCCTATGGGAAATTTTGAAATGAATTATGGTCCATAACTCGGAAATTATAAGGAATATCAAAATTCTGAATACAAGCACACCATTCCCGGCCGAGCAGTCGTTTTTGGCGCAGGAACGGCGTTTCCACGACCAACGGTAAAGCGGGAGGAGTAGCGGTTCAAAGTTTTGAGGAGGGGGGTTTTAAATGTAATACTAGAAGAGCAATTGCTGAAGCAATTGCGGGTGTGAATGCCCGCAGCTGAAGCTACGCTGCCGAATGCTAATGCTGGGTTGAATGTATGAATGAGAATGAATTGTAATGCAATTGAAATTTTTAAAATGAAAGCTGAAGCCAAACTGCTGAATGCTGGGTTGAATGTTTGAATGAGAATGAATTGTATGAATTGAAACTTTGAAAATGAAAGCTGAAGCCAAACTGCTGAATGCTGGGTTGAATGTTTGAAGGAGAATGAATTGTATGAATAGAAACTTTGAAAATAAAAGCCTAAGCAAACTGCTGAATGCTGGGTTGAATGTAGTAGTATGAAGGTTAAGCAGAATGAATGTTGAAAAATTATGAATGTATAATCCATGAATTTGAATTTAAAAGCTGAATGGTGAAATATATACATGGTGAAGTATATAATTAGCACTGACCAATCAGAAGCCTGTATCACAGGCATGCTCACTGCAGCCCAAGTGCCACACACACAGCTGGGCCGTTTCCATGGAGACGGCCCTCCCTTCTCACTCCCTCTCCCTGCACCAGCCTCTGTCTCCTTCTGCCCCTTAGGCTGCCATTCATTTGAACTGAGTCAGACCCTGCCAAACTCCTCTGAATAACTCCAAAACCGTGAGGAGTACAGCTTTGGGGTTTGGACCGTGGGCGGCAGGAGCTCGCGAGGGTCGCAGCGGTGTCATTTTTATGTCTCTAGCCCACTCAGAAGGCTGACAGCGGCAGGTTAAACACGAGAGGTTTCTCTGCTTCCTCACGCCTTTTCCTCTGAAATTTAACATTGCAGTCTATGGAGGGATTCTTGGAGGTGCCGCCTTAATTAAGGGTCTGGAGCCAAAACTGTAAACCTCAGAGACACGAGAGACACATCACTACGACCGGGACGAAATTTCCAACGTTTTGATGTATAAATTATGCCGGTGGGGCGTACGTAGCCCTCGCAATGGCCGTTTCAAAATATTTTTTCAGCTGATGCAGTAGCTGCTCTCCACTCTAGGTGTGTAGTTCTCTCACTCTAGTGCATAATAGACACCAATGTTAAACTCTGCTTTCCATGGTCTGAAATAAGGCAAAATGCTGAATAAACTATACATTTTTAATAAATGATGAATTATGAAAATGTAGCCAGGAAAATTTGCTGCGTTTTCCAAGTTGAATGGAGTTTCTAAGCCCAACTATGAGGAAGCTGTGAGTGTTTGTTCAGTGAGGTTAAATGACTGAAAAAGTCTGAAGCCCCATTCATTTCCTAAGGGAAATTTTGAAATGGATTATGGTCCATAACTCGGAAATTATAAGGAATATCAAAATTCTGAATACAAGCACACCATTCCCGGCCGAGCCGGTCGTTTTAGCGTGGGAACGGCGTTTCTACGACCAACGGTGCGGGAGGAGTAGCGGTTCAAAGTTTTGAGTAGGGGGGTTTTAAATGTAATACTAGAAGAGCAATTGCTGAAGCAATTGCGGGTGTGAATGCCCGCAGCTGAAGCTACGCTGCTGAATGCTGCTGAATGCTGCTGAATGCTGGGTTGAATGTTTGAATGAGAATGAATTGTATGAATAGAAATTTTGAAAATAAAAGCTGAAGCCAAACTGCTGAATGCTGGGTTGAATGTTTGAATGAGAATGAATTGTATGAATTGAAATTTTGAAAATAAAAGCTGAAGCCAAACTGCTGAATGCTGGGTTGAATGTTTGAATGAGAATGAATTGTATGAATAGAAATTTTGAAAATAAAAGCTGAAGCCAAACTGCTGAATGCTGGGTTGAATGTAGTAGTATGAAGGTTAAGCAGAATGAATGTTGAAAAATTATGAATGTATAATTCATGAATTTGAATTTAAAAGCTGAATGGTGAAAATGTTTGAATTTTATTCAAAAGTTGAACGTTAAATGTGTGCCTGTCCCAGATCCATGTTGCAATCAAACACACCGAAGCACGCACTACGTGCGTGCCTGACTTTGTTTCCTGTGAAGATTAAATCAGAATTCGGGGCTTTTATTTTGAAAGGACAGTCATAGACACAGCTTCCTGTGAGGAAACAGTTACCCCTCTGGAGTTTGACCTAATTCTGCTGGCCACCCCTGCATGACTTGGGCCCCCCTTGGGCCCGGGCCCCCCCTTTAAAAAAGTCTAGACACGCCCCTGGTCTGTCTGTGTGTGTGTGTGATTGATGATGTCATCCACTCTCTGTATCATGAGCATTGATCGATCAGAAGCCTGTATAAGCCCCAGGCAGGGTCACTTGAGGTCAACTGCCAAGAGCTGGGCCGTTTCCATGGAGACGGCCCCTCCCTTCTCACTCCCTCTCCCTGTGCCAGCTTCTGTCCCCTTAGACTGCCATTCATTTGAACTGAGTCAGACCCTGCCGAACTCCTCTAAATAACTCCAAAACCGTGAGGAGTACAGCTTTGGGGTTTGGACCGTGGGCGGCAGGAGCTCATGACGATCGCAGCGATGTAAATTTTATGTCTCTAGCCCACTCAGAAGGCTGACAGCGGCAGGTTAAACACAAGAGGTTTCTCTGCTTCCTCACGCCTTTTCCTCTGAAAATTAACATTGCAGTCTATGGAGGGATTTCTGGAGGTGCCGCCTAATTAAGGATCTGGAGCCAAAACTATAAACCTCACAGACACGAGAGACACATCGCTACGACCGGGACGAAATTTCCAACGTTTTGATGTAAAAATTATGTCCGTGGGGTGTACGTAGCCCTCACAATCGCGATTTAAAAATATTTTTTCAGACGCTTCAGACACTGCTCTCCACTCTAGGTGTGTAGTTCTCCCACTCTAGTGCACGCGAATAGACACCCATGTTAAAGGCTGATTTTTGAAGATTTCATGGTCTGAGATATGCTGAAATTGTGAATGAACCGTACATTTTTTTGAATAGACAATGATTTATGAATATGTAGCCAGGGAAATTTCCTGCGTTTTGAAAGTTGAATGAAGTTTCTAAGTCCAATTATGAAGGAGTTATGAAGGTTTGTTCGAGGTTGAAAATTTTGGAGTTTGAAGCTCTCCCATTCATTTCAATGGGAAAATTTTGATGAATTATGGTTAATAACTCGGAAATTATGAAGGTTACGGTTATGAAAAGTAATAGCACACGTGTCCCGATGAAGCCGCACGTTTTGAAGTTGGTTTGAAGTTTCTAGCTTGAAAACTGTGGGAGAAGAAGCGAGCCAAAAAACTGGGGGGAAGAAAAATAATAATAAGAATAAAGGTAGGATAACATAGGTGTGAATGCTTTGGGCATTCACACCAACTAGAAGAGCAATTGCTGAAGCAATTGCGGGTGTGAATGCCCGCAGCTGAAGCTACGCTGCCGAATGCTAATGCTGGGTTGAATGTATGACTGAGAATGAATTGTATGAATAGAAACTTTGAAAATAAAAGCCTAAGCAAACTGCTGAATGCTGGGTTGAATGTAGTAATATGAAGGTTAAGCAGAATGAATGTTGAAAAATTATGAATGTATAATCCATGAATTTGAATTTAAAAGCTGAATGGTGAAATATATACATGGTGAAGTATATAATTAGCACTGACCAATCAGAAGCCTGTATCACAGGCATGCTCACTGCAGCCCAAGTGCCACACACACAGCTGGGCCGTTTCCATGGAGACGGCCCCTCCCTTCTCACTCCCTCTCCCTGCACCAGCCTCTGTCTCCTTCTGCCCCCTTAGGCTGCCATTCATTTGAACTGAGTCAGACCCTGCCAAACTCCTCTAAATAACTCCAAAACCGTGAGGAGTACAGCTTTGGGGTTTGGACCGTGGGCGGCAGGAGCTCATGAGGGTCGCAGCGGTGTAAATTTCATGTCTCTAGCCCACTCAGAAGGCTGACAGCGGCAGGTTAAACACAAGAGGTTTCTCTGCTTCCTCACGCCTTTTCCTCTGAAAATTAACATTGCAGTCTATGGAGGGATTTCTGGAGGTGCCGCCTAATTAAGGGTCTGGAGCCAAAACTATAAACCTCACAGACACGAGAGACACATCGCTACGATCGGGACAAGATTTCCAACGTTTTGATGTAAAAATTATGTCCGTGGGGTGTACGTAGCCCTCACAATCGCGATTTAAAAATATTTTTTTCAGACGCTTCAGACACTGCTCTCCACTCTAGGTGTGTAGTTCTCCCACTCTAGTGCACGCAATAGACACCCATGTTAAAGGCTGATTTTGAAGATTTCATGGTCTGAGATATGCTGAAATTGTGAATGAACCGTACATTTTTTGAATTGAAGATGAATTGTGAATATGTAGCCAGGAAAATTTGCCGCGTTTTGAAAGTTGAATGAAGTTTCTAAGTGAAAGTATGAAGGAGTTATGAAGGTTTGTTCGAGGCTGAAAATTTTTTAAATTTGAAGCTCTCCCCATTCATTTTCAATGGGGAAAATTTTTGAATTATTGTTAATAACTCGGAAATTATGAAGGTTATGGCTTAGAAAAATACAAGCACACCATTCCCGATGAAGGCGCACGTTTTGAAGTTCGTTTGAAGTTTCTAGCTTGAAAACTGTGGGAGAAGAAGCGCGGCGAAAAAGTGGGGGGAAGAATAATAATAATAATAATAAAGGTAGGATAACATAGGTGTGAATGCTTTGGGCATTCACACCAACTAGAAGAGCAATTGCTGAAGCAATTGCGGGTGTGAATGCCCGCAGCTGAAGCTACGCTGCTGAATGCTAATGCTGGGTTGAATGTATGAATGAGAATGAATTGTATGAATTGAAATTGTGAAAATGAAAGCTGAAGCCAAACTGCTGAATGCTGGGTTGAATGTTTGAATGAGAATGAATTGTATGAATAGAAACTTTGAAAATAAAAGCCTAAGCAAACTGCTGAATGCTGGGTTGAATGTAGTAGTATGAAGGTTAAGCAGAATGAATGTTGAAAAATTATGAATGTATAATCCATGAATTTGAATGTAAAAGCTGAACGGTGAAAATGTTTGAATTTAACGATGCTACGTTGAGGGAGGTGCATGCATATCATATAACTCTGCTGGCCACCCCTGACTGACTTGGGCCCCCCTTGGGCCAGGGCCACCCCTATCAAAAAGTCTAGACGCACCCCTGGTCAGTCTGTATATGAATGATTGATTATGGCATCCATTGTCTTTATCATGAGCATTGACCAATCAGAAGCCTGTATCACAGACATGCTCACTGCAGCCCAAGTGCCACACACAGAGCTGGGCCAAGTTTCCATGGAGACGGCCCCTCCTTCTCACTCCCTCTCCCTGCACCAGCTTCTGTCCCCATAGACTGCCATTCATTTGAACTGAGTCAGAGCCTGCCGAACTCCTCTAAATAATTCCACAACCGTAAGGAGTACAGCTTTGGGGTTTGGACCGTGGGCGGCAGGAGCTCGCGATGATCGCAGCGGTGTAAATTTCATGTCTCTAGCCCACTCAGAAGGCTGACAGCGGCAGGTTAAACACAAGAGGTTTTTCTGCTTCCTCACGCCTTTTCCTCTGAAATTTAACATTGCAGTCTATGGAGGGATTTCTGGAGGTGCCGCCATAATTAAGGGTCTGGAGCCAAAACTATAAATCTCACAGACACGAGAGGCACATCAATACGACCGGACGAAATTTCCAACGTTTTGATGTATAAATTATGTCGGTGGGGTATACGTAGCCCCAGCAATCGCCATTTCAAAATATTTTTTCAGCTGATGCAGAAGCTGCTCTCCACTCTAGGTGTGTAGTTCTCCCACTCTAGTGCACGCAATAGACACCCATGTTAAACTCTGCTTTCCATGGTCTGACATAAGGCGAAATGCTGAATAAACTATACATTTTTTTAATAAATGATGAATTATGAAAATGTAGCCAGGAAAATTTGCTGCGTTTTCCAAGTTGAATGGAGTTTCTAGGCCCAACTACGAGGAAGCTGTGAGTGTTTGTTCAGTGAGGTTAAATGACTGAAAAAGTCTGAAGCCCCATTCATTTCCTATGGGAAATTTTGAAATGGATTATGGTCCATAACTCGGAAATTATGAGGAATATCAAAATTCTGAATACAAGCACACCATTCCCGGCCGAGCCGGTCGTTTTGGCGCGGGAACGGCGTTTCTACGACCAACGGTGCGGGAGGAGTAGCGGTTCAAAGTTTTGAGTAGGGGGGTTTTAAATGTAATACTAGAAGAGCAATTGCTGAAGCAATTGCGGGTGTGAATGCCCGCAGCTGAAGCTACGCTGCCGAATGCTAATGCTGGGTTGAACGTATGAATGAGAATGAATTGTATGAATTGAAATTTTGAAAATGAAAGCTGAAGCCAAACTGCTGAATGCTGGGTTGAATGTTTGAAGGAGAATGAATTGTATGAATTGAAATTTTGAAAATGAAAGCTGAAGCCAAACTGCTGAATGCTGGGTTGAATGTTTGAAGGAGAATGAATTGTATGAATTGAAATTTTGAAAATGAAAGCTGAAGCCAAACTGCTGAATGCTGGGTTGAATGTAGTAATATGAAGGTTAAGCAGAACGAATGTTGAAAAATTATGAATGTATAATCCATGAAATTGAATGTAAAAGCTGAATGGTGAAAATGTTTGAATTTAACGATGCTATGTTGAGGGAGGTGCATGCATATCATATAACTCTGCTGGCCACCCCTGACTGACTTGGGCCCCCCTCGGGCCAGGGCCACCCCTATGAAAAAGTCTTGACGCACCCCTGGTCAGTCTGTATATGAATGATTGATTATGGCATCCACTGTCTTTATCATGAGCACTGACCAATCAGAAGCCTGTATCACAGACATGCTCACTGCAGCCCAAGTGCCACACACAGAGCTGGGCCGTTTCCATGGAGACGGCCCCTCCCTTCTCACTCCCTCTCCCTGCGCCAGCCTCTGTCCCCATAGACTGCCATTCATTTGAAATGAGTCAGACCCTGCCGAACTCCTCTGAATAACTCCCCAACCGTGAGGAGTACAGCTTTGGGGTTTGGACCGTGGGCAGCAGCAGCCCGCGAGGGTCGCAGGGGTCTAAATTTTATGTCTCTAGCCCACTCAGAAGGCTGACAGCGGCAGGTTAAACACGAGAGGTTTCTCTGCTTCCTCACGCCTTTTCCTCTGAAATTTAACATTGCAGTCTATGGAGGGATTTCTGGAGGTGCCGCCCTAATTAAGAGTCTGGAGCCAAAACTATAAATCTCACAGGCATGTGAGGCACATCGATACGACCGGGACGAAATTTCCAACGTTTTGATGTATAAATTATGTCGGTGGGGCGTACGTAGCCCTCACAATCGCCGTTTCAAAATATTTTTTCAGCTGATGCAGAAGCTGCTCTCCACTCTAGGTGTGTAGTTCTCCCACTCTAGTGCACGCAATAGACACCCATGTTAAACTCTGCTTTCCATGGTCTGACATAAGGCAAAATGCTGAATAAACTATACATTTTTTTAATGAATGATGAATTATGAAAATGTAGCCAGGAAAATTTGCTGCGTTTTCCAAGTTGAATGGAGTTTCTAGGTGCAACTATGAGGGAGCTGTGAGTGTTTGTTCACTGAGGTTAAATGACTGAAAAAGTCTGAAGCCCCATTCATTTCCTATGGGAAATTTTGAAATGGATTATGGTCCATAACTCTGAAATTATAAGGAATATCAAAATTCTGAATACAAGCACACCATTCCCGGCCGAGCCGGTCGTTTGGCGCTGGAACAGCGTTTCTACGACCAACGGTGCGGGAGGAGTAGCAGTTCAAAGTTTTGAGTAGGGGGTTTTAAATGTAATACTAGAAGAGCAATTGCTGAAGCAATTGCGGGTGTGAATGCCGCAGCTGAAGCTACGCTGCGAATGCTAATGCTGGGTTGAATGTATGAATGAGAATGAATTATGCAATTGAAATTTTGAAAATGAAAGCTGAAGCCAAACTGCTGAACGCTGGGTTGAATGTTTGAAGGAGAATGAATTGTATGAATTGAAACTTTGAAAATGAAAGCTGAAGCCAAACTGCTGAATGCTGGGTTGAATGTTTGAAGGAGAATGAATTGTATGAATAGAAACTTTGAAAATAAAAGCCTAAGCAAACTGCTGAATGCTGGGTTGAATGTAGTAGTATGAAGGTTAAGCAGAATGAATGTTGAAAAATTATGAATGTATAATCCATGAATTTGAATTTAAAAGCTGAATGGTGAAATATATACATGGTGAAGTATATAATTAGCATTGACCAATCAGAAGCCTGTATCACAGACATGCTCACTGCAGCCCAAGTGCCACACACACACAGCTGGGCCGTTTCCATGGAGACGGCCCCTCCCTTCTCACTCCCTCTCCCTGCACCAGCCTCTGTCTCCTTCTGCACCCTTAGGCTGCCATTCATTTGAACTGAGTCAGACCCTGCCGAACTCCTCTAAATAACTCCAAAACCGTGAGGAGTACAGTTTTGGGGTTTGGACCGTGATGCAGGAGCTCCCGAGGATCGCAGCGGTGTAAATTTCATGTCTCTAGCCCACTCAGAAGGCTGACAGCGGCAGGTTAAACACAAGAGGTTTCTCTGCTTCCTCACGCCTTTTCCTCTGAAAATTAACATTGCAGTCTATGGAGGGATTTCTGGAGGTGCCGCCCTAATTAAGGGTCTGGAGGCAAAACTATAAACCTCACAGACACGAGAGACACATCGCTACGATCGGGACAAGATTTCCAACGTTTTGATGTAAAAATTATGTCCGTGGGATGTACGTAGCCCTCACAATCGCGATTTAAAAATATTTTTTTCAGACGCTTCAGACACTGCTCTCCACTCTAGGTGTGTAGTTCTCCCACTCTAGTGCACGCAATAGACACCCATGTTAAAGGCTGATTTTTGAAGATTTCATGGTCTGACATAAGTCGAAATTGTGAATGAACTGTACATTTTTTGAATAGACAATGATTTATGAATATGTAGCCAGGGAAATTTCCTGCGTTTTGAAAGTAGAATGAAGTTTCTAAGTGAAAGTATGAAGGAGTTATGAAGGTTTGTTCGAGGCTGAAAATTTTTTAAATTTGAAGCTCTCCCCATTCATTTCCAATGGGAAAATTTTGATGAATTATGGTTAATAACTCGGAAATTATGAAGGTTACGGTTATGAAAAGTAATAGCACACGTGTCCCGATGAAGCCGCACGTTTTGAAGTTGGTTTGAAGTTTCTAGCTTGAAAACTGTGGGAGAAGAAGCGAGCCAAAAAAGTGAGCGGAAGAAAAATAATAAGAATAAAGGTAGGATAACATAGGTGTGAATGCCTTGGGCATTCACACCAACTAGAAGAGCAATTGCTGAAGCAATTGCGGGGTGTGAATGCCCGCTGCTGAAGCTACGCTGCTGAATGCTAATGCTGGGTTGAATGTATGAATGAGAATGAATTGTATGAATTGAAATTGTGAAAATGAAAGCTGAAGCCAAACTGCTGAATGCTGGGTTGAATGTAGTAGTATGAAGGTTAAGCAGAATGAATGTTGAAAAATTATGAATGTATAATTCATGAATTTGAATTTAAAAGCTGAATGGTGAAAATGTTTGAATTTTATTCAAAAGTTGAATGTAAATGTGTGCCTGTCCCGGATCCATGTTGCAATCAAACACACTGCAGCACGCACTACGTGCGTGCCTGACTTTGTTTCCTGTGAAGACTCAATCAGAATTCGGGACTTTTATTTTGAAAGGACAGTCATAGACACAGCTTCCTGTGAGGAAACAGTTACCCCTCTGGAGTTTGACCTAATTCTGCTGGCCACCCCTGCATGACTTGGGCCCCCCTTGGGCCCCGGCCCCCCCTTTAAAAAAGTCTAGACACGCCCCTGGTCTGTCTGTGTGTGTGTGTGTGTGTGTGTGTGTGTGTGTGTGATTGATGATGTCATCCACTCTCTGTATCATGAGCATTGATCGATCAGAAGCCTGTATAAGCCCCAGGCAGGGTCACTTGAGGTCAACTGCCAAGAGCTGGGCCGTTTCCATGGAGACGGCCCCTCCCTTCTCACTCCCTCTCCCTGCGCCAGCTTCTGTCCCCTTAGACTGCCATTCATTTGAACTGAGTCAGACCCTGCCGAACTCCTCTAAATAACTCCAAAACCGTGAGGAGTACAGCTTTGGGGTTTGGACCGTGGGCGGCAGGAGCTCGCGACGATCGCAGCGATGTAAATTTTATGTCTCTAACCCACTCAGAAGGCTGACAGCGGCAGGTTAAACACAAGAGGTTTTTCTGCTTCCTCACGCCTTTTCCTCTGAAAATTAACATTGCAGTCTATGGAGGGATTTCTGGAGGTGCCGCCCTAATTAAGGGTCTGGAGCCAAAACTATAAACCTCACAGACACGAGAGACACATCGCTACGATCGGGACAAGATTTCCAACGTTTTGATGTAAAAATTATGTCCGTGGGGTGTACGTAGCCCTCACAATCGCGATTTAAAAATATTTTTTTCAGACGCTTCAGACACTGCTCTCCACTCTAGGTGTGTAGTTCTCCCACTGTAGTGCACGCAATAGACACCCATGTTAAAGGCTGATTTTTGAAGATTTCATGGTCTGAGATATGCTGAAATTGTGAATGAACCGTACATTTTTTGAATAGACAATGATTTATGAATATGTAGCCAGGGAAATTTCCTGCGTTTTGAAAGTTGAATGAAGTTTCTAAGTGAAAGTATGAAGGAGTTATGAAGGTTTGTTCGAGGTTGAAAATTTTTGAAGTTTGAAGCTCTCCCCATTCATTTTCAATGGGAAAATTTTGATGAATTATGGTTAATAACTCGGAAATTATGAAGGTTATGGTTATGAAAAGTAATAGCACACGTGTCCCGATGAATCCGCACGTTTTGAAGTTGGTTTGAAGTTTCTAGCTTGAAAACTGTGGGAGAAGAAGCGCGGCGAAAAAGTGAGCGGAAGAAAAATAAGAATAAAGGTAGGATAACATAGGTGTGAATGCTTTGGGCATTCACACCAACTAGAAGAGCAATTGCTGAAGCAATTGCGGGTGTGAATGCCCGCAGCTGAAGCTACGCTGCCGAATGCTAATGCTGGGTTGAATGTTTGAATGAGAATGAATTGTACGAATTGAAATTTTGAAAATGAAAGCTGAAGCCAAACTGCTGAATGCTGGGTTGAATGTTTGAATGAGAATGAATTGTATGAATTGAAACTTTGAAAATAAAAGCCTAAGCAAACTGCTGAACGCTGGGTTGAATGTTTGAAGGAGAATGAATTGTATGAATAGAAACTTTGAAAATAAAAGCCTAAGCAAACTGCTAAATGCTGGGTTGAATGTAGTAATATGAAGGTTAAGCAGAATGAATGTTGAAAAATTATGAATGTATAATCCATGAATTTGAATTTAAAAGCTGAATGGTGAAATATATACATGGTGAAGTATATAATTAGCACTGACCAATCAGAAGCCTGTATCACAGGCATGCTCACTGCAGCCCAAGTGCCACACACAGAGCTGGGCCGTTTCCATGGAGACGGCCCCTCCCTTCTCACTCCCTCTCCCTGCACCAGCCTCTGTCTCCTTCTGCCCCCTTAGGCTGCCATTCATTTGAACTGAGTCAGACCCTGCCGAACTCCTCTAAATAACTCCAAAACCGTGAGGAGTACAGCTTTGGGGTTTGGACCGTGGGCGGCAGGAGCTCGCGAGGGTCGCAGCGGTGTAAATTTCATGTCTCTAGCCCACTCAGAAGGCTGACAGCGGCAGGTTAAACACAAGAGGTTTCTCTGCTTCCTCACGCCTTTTCCTCTGAAAATTAACATTGCAGTCTATGGAGGGATTTCTGGAGGTGCCGCCTAATTAAGGGTCTGGAGCCAAAACTATAAACCTCACAGACACGAGACACATCGCTACGATCGGGACAAGATTTCCAACGTTTTGATGTAAAAATTATGTCCGTGGGATGTACGTAGCCCTCACAATCGCGATTTAAAAATATTTTTTTCAGACGCTTCAGACACTGCTCTCCACTCTAGGTGTGTAGTTCTCCCACTCTAGTGCACGCAATAGACACCCATGTAAAAGGCAGATTTTTGAAGATTTCATGGTCTGAGATATGCTGAAATTGTGAATGAACCGTACATTTTTTGAATTGAAGATGAATTATGAATATGTAGCCAGGAAAATTTGCCGCGTTTTGAAAGTTGAATGAAGTTTCTAAGTGAAAGTATGAAGGAGTTATGAAGGTTTGTTCGAGGCTGAAAATTTTTTAAATTTGAAGCTCTCCCATTCATTTCAATGGGAAAATTTTTGAATTATTGTTAATAACTCGGAAATTATGAAGGTTATGGCTTAGAAAAATACAAGCAATAATGTCCTGATGAAGACGCACGTTTTGAAGTTCGTTTGAAGTTTCTAGCTTGAAAACTGTGGGAGAAGAAGCGCCATAAAAACGAGGTAGAAGAAAAATAATAATAATAAAGGTAGGAGAACATAGGTGTGAATGCCTTGGGGCATTCACACCAACTAGAAGAGCAATTGCTGAAGCAATTGCGGGTGTGAATGCCCGCAGCTGAAGCTACGCTGTCAATGCTAATGCTGGGTTGAATGTATGAATGAGAATGAATTGTATGAATTGAAATTTTGAAAATGAAAGCTGAAGCCAAACTGCTGAATGCTGGGTTGAATGTTAGAATGAGAATGAATTGTATGAATAGAAATTTTGAAAATAAAAGCCTAAGCCAAACTGCTGAATGCTGGGTTGAATGTAGTAATATGAAGGTTGAGTACAATGAATGTTGAAAATTATGAATGTATAATTAATGAATTTGAATTTAAAAGCTGAATGGTGAAATATATACATGGTGAAGTATATAATTAGCATTGACCAATCAGAAGCCTGTATCACAGACATGCTCACTGCAGCCCAAGTGCCACACACAGAGCTGGGCCGTTTCCATGGAGACGGCCCTCCCTTCTCACTCCCTCTCCCTGCACCAGCCTCTGTCTCCTTCTGCCCCCTTAGGCTGCCATTCATTTGAACTGAGTCAGACCCTGCCAAACTCCTCTAAATAACTCCAAAACCGTGAGGAGTACAGCTTTGGGGTTTGGACCGTGGGCGGCCGGAGCTCAGCGATGATCGCAGCGGTGTAAATTTCATGTCTCTAGCCCACTCAGAAGGCTGACAGCGGCAGGTTAAACACAAGAGGTTTTTCTGCTTCCTCACGCCTTTTCCTCTGAAAATTAACATTGCAGTCTATGGAGGGATTTCTGGAGGTGCCGCCCTAATTAAGGGTCTGGAGCCAAAACTATAAACCTCACAGACATGAGACAAACATCGCTACGATCGGGACAAGATTTCCAACGTTTTGATGTAAAAATTATGTCCGTGGGATGTACGTAGCCCTCACAATCGCGATTTAAAAATATTTTTCAGACGCTTCAGACACTGCTCTCCACTCTAGGTGTGTAGTTCTCCCACTCTAGTGCACGCAATAGACACCCATGTTAAAGGCTGATTTTTGAAGATTTCATGGTCTGACATAAGTCGAAATTGTGAATGAACTGTACATTTTTTGAATTGAAGATGAATTATGAATATGTAGCCAGGAAAATTTACCGCGTTTTGAAAGTTGAATGAAGTTTCTAAGTGAAAGTATTAAGGAGTTATGAAGGTTTGTTTGAGGTTGAAAATTTTTGAAGTTTGAAGCTCTCCCATTCATTTTCAATGGGGAATTTTTATGAATTATGGTTAATAACTCTGAAATTATGAAGGTTAGGTCTTAGAAAAATACAAGCACACATGTCCCGATGAAGCCGCACGTTTTGAAGTTGGTTTGAAGTTTCTAGGTTGAAATTTGTGGGAGAAGAAGCGAGCCAAAAACAGGGGAAGAAAATAATAAGAACTAGAAGAGCAATTGCTGAAGCAATTGCGGGTGTGTGAATGCCCGCAGCTGAAGCCACGCTGCTGAATGCTAATGCTGGGTTGAATGTATGAATGAGAATGAATTGTATGAATAGAAATTTTGAAAATAAAAGCTGAAGCCAAACTGCTGAATACTGGGTTGAATGTTTGAGTGAGAATGAATTGTATGAATAGAAATTTTGAAAATAAAAGCCTAAGCCAAACTGCTGAATGCTGGGTTGAATGTAGTAGTATGAAGGTTAAGCAGAATGAATGTTGAAAAATTATGAATGTATAATCCATGAATTTGAATGTAAAAGCTGAATGGTGAAAATGTTTTAATTTAATTCTGCTGGCCACCCCTGACTGACTTGGGCCCCCCTTGGGCCAGGGCCACCCCTATGAAAAAGTCTAGACGCACCCCTGGTCAGTCTGTATATGAATGATTGATTATGGCATCCACTCTCTTTATCATGAGCATTGACCAATCAGAAGCCTGTATCACAGACATGCTCACTGCAGCCCAAGTGCCACACACAGAGCTGGGCCGTTTCCATGGAGACGGCCCCTCCCTTCTCACTCCCTCTCCCTGCCCCAGCTTCTGTCCCCATAGACTGCCATTCATTTGAACTGAGTCAGACCCTGCCGAACTCCTCTAAATAACTCCACAACCGTAAGGAGTACAGCTTTGGGGTTTAGGACCGTGGGCGACAGGAGCTCCTGAGGATCGCAGCGGTCTAAATTTCATGTCTCTAGCCCACTCAGAAGGCTGACAGCGGCAGGTTAAACACCAGAGGTTTCTCTGCTTCCTCACGCCTTTTCCTCTGAAATTTAACATTGCAGTCTATGGAGGATTCTTGGAGGTGCCGCCCTAATTAAGGGTCTGGAGCCAAAACTATAAACCTCACAGACACCAGAGGCACATCACTACGACCCGGGCGAAATTTCCAACATTTTGATGTATAAATTATGTCGGTGGGGCGTCACGTAGCCCTCGCGCAATCGCCGTTTTAAAATATTTTTTCAGCTGATGCAGAAGCTGCTCTCCACTCTAGGTGTGTAGTTCTCCCACTCTAGTGCACGCAATAGACACCCATGTTAAACTCTGCTCTCCATGGTCTGACATAAGGCAAAATGCTGAATAAACTATACATTTTTTTAATAAATGATGAATTATGAAAATGTAGCCAGGAAAATTTGCTGCGTTTTCCAAGTTGAATGGAGTTTCTAGGCCCAACTACGAGGAAGCTGTGAGTGTTTGTTCAGTGAGGTTAAATGACTGAAAAGTCTGAAGCCCCATTCATTTCCTATGGGAAATTTTGAAATTGATTATGGTCC
>JAQQSB010001055.1:0-28513 GCA_029721515.1 Synanceia verrucosa | reverse complement strand
GAATCGAATCGGCAACCCACGAATCGTAATACTCTGAATCGAATAGATTTGTTAAAAGCAGATGAATTACACCCCTAATGAATGGTGCAAAGTAGTTTCATGGTTTTCAGACAAGAGCAGAGATTCACAGAGTACAGGAATGTGTCACTTATCTCGCTTTGGCCGGAGATATCTCCGGTGGAGGCACACAATGCACTTTGGAGGACTCAGTATGGCGCCTCGGGGACAGCCCTTTTGCACCAAATATCAACCAATGAGGGAGAAGAACAGATGACATCCAACACCCGAAGACCCGGAAGACAGCGCCTGGTTAGAAAAGTGAAACTTGTCAGCTACTATAAAAGTTGAAAATAGCCTTGTCACGAGGGCTTGGAGCGCCCAAACCTCATCTAGTTTTTGTTTATTAGATCCAACACCCAGATCTATAAATTACACTTTTGACATAAAATCATTAAAAGTAGTTTCCGCTTTAGGATCTCCCTCGCTCATCTCTTCACTCTCATCTAAGACCACACAGGAGAGCAGAGTGAAAGAATAGAGCAACTCGTCTTAGGAGTCAGACACTTGTTACCGGTTTAATACTGCTTATAGTAGGGGAAAGGATTACAGGAGTACACCTTTCAAAATAGTGGAGATACGGGAAGAACTAGAATAAGTACCATCTACCCAGAGAGGTGAAACCAAAGGGAAGAAACTAGCATAGTACCACATTTGCCCTGTAGATGTTCCTGTGTGGGGATTAAAGTGCAGGGAGAGAAGACTAGGTACCAAGTGCCATTTGCCTGGGTAGAGTATGGGAGAGCATCTGGGAAGAGTACCATCCACATTTGAAGTAAGGGAAAAGCAATCACAAGTACCCTATGAGGAGACAGCCACCTGCTTTTTCCTTAACAATTCTTACTCCTCCAAGTCAGCCGCCAGCCCCAGAAATAGTCAGCCAAGCTTGGCCCTGCTTGGGCTATCTGTCCTTTATTAGCATGGACTGGTCACTGGACACTAGACTGATGTGTGTGTGTGTGTGTGTGTGTGTGTGTGTATACATGCATTATGCATTAAGATACATTAATGTGTAATAATGCACTTATTGATTTTTGACAATACTTGAGATTACTTTCTCAGTTGCCAGGTAACCAAATATGCAAATGATAACCTAGAAGAAGGTACAGTACAGATCAAAGCAGGAATAGAATACAGATCAAAGCAGATTAGAATACAGATCAAAGCAAGAATGAAAGAATTCAGATCAAAGCAGAATAGAATAAAGATTAAAGCAGATCCAGAATACCCCAGATCAACACAGGCAGACCTACGTGAGGCTTGAACCCAGAGGGAAGAAGCGTTCCCAGAATTGGTATTCAGGAGCCCTGGAGGCCATTTTCAGTCAAGCCAAGAGCAGGGAGATCGGCTGCTCAGAACCCCCTATGGATGTTGTCTTTGGGGTCATAAGAGCTGCTATGAGTTACATAGCAGTTAGCTGACAAGAAGTTGCTGTCCAGTGGGTGTGCATATTAAGACTGTTATGAGATTTACATAGCAGTGCAACCAGAAGTTCCTGTCAGCCCGGTGTGTCAGTAAGACTGTTATGAGTTACATATAGTACTGACAAGGTGCTGTCAGCGGGTGTGTATTAAGACTGTTATAGGTTACATACTTGGTACTGACCAGAGTTGCTGTCCCAGGTGTGTATTAAGACTGTTATAGGTTACATAGCAGTGCTGACAGAGATTGCTGTCAGCGGAGTGTGTATTAAGACTGTTATGAGTTACATAGCAGTGCTGACAGAGTTGCTGTCAGCGGGTGTGTATGATAAGACTGTTATGAGTTACATAGCAGTTGCTGACAGAGTTACACTGTCAGCGGGTGTGTATTAAGACTGTTATGAGTTACATAGCAGTGCTGACAGAAGTTGCTGTCAGCGGGTGTGTATTAAGACTGTTATGAGTTACATAGCAGTTGCTGACAGAGTTGCTGTCAAGCGGGTGTGCTCTATCTAAGACTGTTATGAGTTACACTTAGCAGTTGCTGACAGAGTTGCTGTCAGCGGGTGTGTATTATCAGAGCTGTTATGTGAGTTACACTTTAGCAGTTGCTGACAGAGAGTTGCTGTCCAGCTGGGTGTGTATTAAGAACTGTTGCGGAGGTTACATAACAGTGCTGACAGAAGTTGCTGTCATGGCGGGTGTGTATTAAGACTGTTGCATGAGTTACATAGCAGGTTGCTGACAGAGTTGCTGTCAGCGGGTGTGTATTAAGACTGTTATGAGTTACATAGCAGTGCTGACAGAGTTGCTGTCAGCGGGTGTGTAATATTAGAACTGTTATGAGGTTACATATGGCAGTGCTGACAGAGTTGCTGTCAGTGGGTGTGTATTAAGACTGTTATGAGGTTACATAAGCAGTGCTGGAAGCAGAAGATTGTTGTCCAGCGGGTGTGTATTCAAGACTGTTACTGGAGTTACATAGCCCAGTGCTGACAGAGTTGCTGTCAGTGTGATTTCTGACCACTGCTGCTGGAAATTTTAATTGGAGACCTTTGGGGCAGAAGTAACATACATATTAGAAGACTTTTAGTTGTTTGTCAGTTTGTCTCAGTGTAAACTAACACAATGGGTAATGAATAGAGTCCAAAGCTCTGAGTAGATGGTGGATTGAAAGCTAATGTAATTTTACCCAATTCTCCAAATGGCCAGAAGAGGAGAGAGTCAAGCCTGTCATTGAAGTCATGTGGTATTACATATTTTTGCACACACATCACTGTACATCTGAGCAAATAACACGTTTATACATGATATGAGGACCTTGCATGCCTGTGTGGTCACAGGTAGATAGTCAGCTAGAGTGGAGGCGTCATGGTCACACGGTCACTTCACTGTAGAGAAATGATTCTGTGCTCATGTAGATTTGAATGAATAGTATTAGATAAAATACATTCCAATATGAGTTGTGTTTTTGATTTTTGAGACAACTATTTAATTAAATTTCAAATAAAGAAATGCACCCACATTGTAGATTAACAATAAAAAAATAAAACATAAGGATTATATTTATAAAATCCGAAATAGAAGAACATTGAGTTGATTGAAATCAATATAAACAGGCAGATTTTAATTGAAGTGGGTTTTTAAAAATTATGTCCACTTAATTCCCATCATGCCCCTGCCCCATATTACAGTATTTGCAGTTTCACTTTGTTAAGCTAGCTGATTCACCTTTGTAAATGCAGATATTACTTTGTGTTTTAATGCTCCTGTTTTGAACATGGCAGTTTATGGAGTTCACTGTCATGTTTTTTGCTCTTTTACAGTTTTCCACCATCGGTGAGGTGGCTGTGCGTTTCTTGATCCAGGGACTGCAGGACATCCATGCAGCCTGGTCCCCTGCAGCGTCAGGCAAGTGCTGTTAGCCAGGGACAGATCACATTTAAGGTAAGATATACAGTAAGATTTAGGTTAAGGATAAGATATCATAAAAGTCTTGTCTCAATACACTGCATCAAAAAGAATGTCAGTTCAGAGCCAAAAAGGATTGGCAGAGTAATCAATGAGTCAAAATAGAGCAGCTATTTTGATAATTGATTCATTTTTCATTTTTAAACTGGTTCCACTGGTTCCAGTATTTAGCCTAGCAAAGATCCTTTATGAACCATTGCTGGTGCTAGCTTCTGGTAGTTGTACAGTAAAGCTACAAGCATCATTTTTGTACCATAACCTTGGCCCCTGCCCACCAGCTATTGGTCTGCTCTGATTGCAATTTGCTTGATTACGATGAAAATAAGAGCATAGTTAATATAAAGCTGAATCATGATTAACAAATGCTTCACATGCTATCAGTTTAAGACATACTGTATCTATACAGCAATACATGTAGACCATATCTTTTTCATGTTTAGCCCCTTCATGTCAAAACTTAGCTGTATAAACACAGATAATAACAATAATTATGTACATATACAATTTATATAAATATACACAATTCGCCTTCATGCAGAGACAATTTGATCTTTGCATTTATTTATTTGCTCCATCAGCTATGTATTCTTATCTCCAGTCAGCAGCCTTCCAGAAATAATGTACTTAGCTAACATAGGTCATCTTATCTCAAGTGAGAACTGAAAGCTGGCAACTGTGAGCTCGATAATATCATCAGAACAGAAGGGTTACATGTTGCCCAAGCGACAACAAACTAAAACTATAAAAACCATGTTCAGTGAAAAAAACTTTTGTTAAAAGATGTTGCCAACATGTGAATGTTAAAGGTTACTTACCGTCTGTGGGCGCCACTCTGGAAAATTCCCTCTGCAAGCAGAGATTCAGAAGCTTTTTCTACAGTTTAACACGCTGTAGAGTTTCAAATTTACACTGCATGTCTGGATAAAAACTGACCTGCTTAGACTCTCTGTCTGTTTGTTAACTGGACTGCTCACTAGACACTAGACTGATGTGTGTGTGTGTGTGTGTGTGTATACATGCATTATGCATTAAGATATATTAATGTGTGTAATGTATTGATTTTTGACAATAGTTAGTTACTTTGCCTAGGTTGCCCGGGTAACCAAATAAGCAAATGATAATAGAAAGGTACAGTACAGATCAAAGCAGATTAAGAATACAGATCAAAGCAGATTAGAATACAGATCAAAGCAGATTAAGAATACAGATCAAAGCAGATTAGAAATACAGATCAAAGCAGATTAGACAAAGCAGATTAGAACAGAGCGGAACACAACTGAAGTGTTTAACAGAAGACACGCTACTCATTTCACACCTCTGAAAGTTAGAAGACAAAGGAAACTTTTGAGCTAGCTGATCCATCAGTTATACGGCATCAAGTAAGTACACAAATACATAAAGTAAAGCACTCATTAACCAGCTATTATTATTATTACAAAACCACACATTTCACTAAATGGTCTGTAAGCTGTCAATACAACACTGTCCTACAAAATTTCTCAAATTTTAAAGTACCTGCTCCAGTTCATATTGTATCATATATTATATTATTGGAGTATCAATGTGCTGATACCATCAACATAGTAAGCTGTATTTGGGGCTGGAGTCTGTCCCAGCTGCGTGATTCTCAACTAAATTGTCCTAACTTTTGCAAAAAGCAATTTTAGGTCAATTTTGCTAGTTTTTCTCTCATTAGTAGCAAGCAGGAGTCTCAATTAACTGTCTCCAATTAAAATGAATGAGTCAATACATGTTTTTAATACACATTTTGGAATGTTTTATTGAGTCACTGATAAGTTCATTACCGTCAAATCACATTTCAATTGATGATTACTGAATATGTATGAAAGGTGAGACAACTTTTTGTTTTTCATGCGCATGTTCTATTAATAGTTCAGAATAGCCACGTAGTGTAAACATTCATAATTTTTTTATTGACAGACTTGACCAGAATAAACTAGCTCCTGTACAGAAATAAAATTTGGAGAAGTTATCACTCATTGCCCACTCAAATATTTCCCATATACAGCAAGATATGTGATATAAACGCATTGACCGGGAGAGCATCATACTCTGCCGCGGGGAGGCTGCTTTGTACGACATGGAGTGTGAAGACGAAGATTACCATCTCTCATTTAGACTGTAATCTGTAATCTTTAAACTTTGGCGTCACTTAACAGCTACACATTCCTACCTGTGTTACAATACCAGGATACAGGCATCAAATCCTTGATGAGCACCCATTGCCCAACTCCAATAGAGTCCCTATTTTCCGTCTCTTCTTTGAGAATGACTTCTTTTGGAGCATAGCAATCACATGCAGGCTAACAGAAGCATGAGACATCCCTCACTCTGATCTTCCCTGGTTCTGTTGCAATAAGCTGAAAAAAAAACAACAGAAAAATATATGAGTAACGTTGCACATTTATTCAGTGAACATAATGGGAATCATCATGATCTGATTGTTTACTGAGTGATACCTTACCTGATGTACTTTCAGAGTGCCCTGCACTGTCTTCAGTGATGGGGGCACTAACTCTCCAAATGTTTCAATGTCCTCTTCAGTCACCTGGAAGAGTTTCACTGAACTCTGCTCTGACAGGTTGTGCAGCAAGGCTTCAGCATCAGGTATGTCCGTTCCATAGGCTACCAGCCTGTCGGCAAGATTTTTCAGTGCTCCTCCAACGCCGTCTGGAGCACCTTTCCCGTGTGATGCCTCTGTAAAATTCCAGGTCACAGACTTGAAACCCTTTATGAAAGGCACTGTGGATGCCAAATAGAAGGAGACCTGGGGATGGCGGGAGAGAAAGATAGAGGTTGAATGTTGAGAGTGAGTCAGAAAGTGAGTGACAGTGAGTGAGTGTAAATATGGGGTATTTTTGTCTTTCTCATGTTTTACTGATGGATTTATAAAATTCTGACCAATCAATATCAGTCTAAAGTTATTGTCAAGTCAAGTCAAGTCAACTTTATTTGTATAGCCCAATATCACAAATTATGAATTTGCCTCATTGGGCTTTACAATCTGTACAGAGATATGACCTCTCTGTCCTTTACAAATGACCCTGCATCGACTAAGGAAAAACTCCCAAAAAAACCTTTTAACAGGGAAAAAGAAACGGAAGAAACCTCCAGGAAGAGCAACAGAGGAGGGATCCCTCTTCCAGGATGGACAGGCGTGCAATAGATGCCATGTGTACAGAATAACAACAATGAAAACACATTAACACTAACATACAAAATTGTATGGAAATGTCCAACTCAATATAACAACAGCTAATATACAGTGTGTATATATAGAATTATATGAGAGTGTCCAAGGGGATGAAAGAGCATCATCAAGCTATCAGCAAAGGATGAGAAGCATGTCGTCCTCTCCACCACACCAACCAGAAGAAGCCTGGGCAGCACGTCCTCCTCTCCATCACACCAAACAGGAGAAACCTCCATAGGATGACCTCATCACCACCACGTCACTCAGAACCAGAAGATGAAGCCTGACTGGTCTGCACAGCCACTACTCCACCAGGTAGACTGGATCCATGGATACCTGTGAGATGAGAGCACGCCTTTTTAGGGACTACGAGGCACAAAACTAATCTGCAGCATGTGTTAAAGGGAGGAGAGAGGAAACACATCCTCTTCTCCACTACCCTAAAAGATACAACCTGAGCAGCATCGCCTCTTCTCCATCTCACCACCATCAGGACAGGCTGAAGCCTGGATGACATCACCTCCTTCTCAACAAGTAGCCTCAGCTCCACGGACACCTGGGAGCTGGGAGCACAGGGGCTCCAGGGGAAGAAGATGAGTTAGTAAAATGACTTAATGGAGGCATCCAAATGAAGAAGAAGAAGAAGCTCAGTGTGTCAGAGGAAGTCCCCGGCAGTCTAGACCTATAGCAGCATAACTGGGGATTGATCCAAGGCAGCCTGAGTCAACCTTGGATCAGTCCTAACTATAAGCACTATCAAAAAGGAAAGTCTTAAGCCTACTCTTGAATAAGGGATGGTGTCTGCCTCCCGGACTGAAAGAGGGAGTTGGTTCCACAGAAGAGGAGCTTGATAACAAAGCTCTGGCTCCCATTCTACTTTTATAAACCCTAGGAACCGCTAGTAGTCCTGCATTCTGAGCATAGAGTTCTAGCAGGATTATAAGGCACTATTAGCTCTTTAAGATAAGATGGTGCCTGACCATTAAGTGCCTTGTAGGTGAGGAGGAGGATTTTAAATTCTATTCCTAGATTTTACAGGAGCCAGTGCAGAGGCTAACACCGGAGAAATATGGTCTCTCTTCCTGGTTCTGGTCCAGAACTGCGTGCTGCAGCGTTCTGGACCAGCTGGAAGTCCTGATAGACTTATTAGGGCAGCCTGATAATAACGAGTTACAATAGTCCAGCCTGGAAGTTACAAATGCATGGACTAATTTTTCTGCATCGTTTTGGGAGAGAATATGCCTTATTTTTGCAATGTTACGCAGATGAAAAAAAGCTGTTCTAGCTGTATGTTTCATGTGGACGTTGAAGGACATATCTTGGTCAAAAATTACCCCTAGATTCCTTACAGTGGTGTTCGAGGCTGGTACAAAGTCACCTAGAGTAAAGAAGTCATTAGATAGGTTATTTCTGAGATTTTCAGGGCCAATTAGAATAACCTCAGTTTTATCTGAATTTAACAACAAGAAATTGTGCGCCATCAAGTTTTTATATCCTGAAGACATGTTTGGAGTTTAGCTAACTGGCTGGATTCGTCTGACTTAAATGACAAATATAGCTGAGTATCATCTGCATAACAGTGAAAGTTTATGGAGTGTTTCCTGATAACATTGCCTAAAGGAAGCATATATAAAGTAAATAGAATAGGCCCAAGCACAGAACCTTGAGGAACTCCATAACTGACTATGGACTGCATGGAGGACTCATCATTAATGTGAACAAACTGTGATCGATCCGATAAGTAGGATTTGAACCAGCTTAAAGCAGTTC
Source organism: Synanceia verrucosa (assembly GCA_029721515.1). NCBI lineage: Eukaryota > Metazoa > Chordata > Actinopteri > Perciformes > Synanceiidae > Synanceia > Synanceia verrucosa. The sequence goes on along the minus strand of JAQQSB010001055.1, from coordinate 20,080 downwards.
CTCTTATGCCAATTAAATGTTCTAATCTCTGCAACAGGATATGATGGTCAATAATATCAAAAGCAGCGCTAAGATCTAACAAGACAAGTACTGAGAGCGAGTCCATGGTCTGACAGCTAACTAGCAGGTCATTAGTAATTTTCACCAGAAGCGGTCTCTGTGCTATGATATTTTCTAAATCCTGACTGAAAGTCCTCAAATAGATTATTGTTCTGGAGAAAGTCACACAGCTGACTGCACACTGCTTTTTCAAGGATCTTAGATAGAAAAAGGAAGGTTGGATATTGGTCTATAGTTGGCTAAAACCTCTGGATCAAGACCGGGCTTCTTCAGAAGAGAGATTTGATTACTGCTACTTTAAATGACTGAGGTACATAGCCTGACAGCAAAGATAAGTTGATCATGTTTAATAAAGAGGTGCTCAGTAACAGTAAAACTTCTTTAAGCAGTGAAGTTGGGATGGGATCTAAGAGACAAGTAGAAGGCTTAGGACAGGAAATCAATGAAGTCCAGTTTGTGGAGGTCTATGGAGAAAAGCAGTCAAGTATACATCAAGTTCTTCAATGAGTCCTATGCTTCCTGTGTTTAAAGACAAAGCAGTTTCAATCAAAGGCACAGTGTGACTGGTTTTCTCCCTAATAGTTATAATCTTCTCATTAAAGAAGCTCATGAAGTCACTACTACTGAGGGTTATGGGAACAGATGGTTCAATAGAGCTGTGGCTCTCTGTCAGCTTGGCTACAGTGCTGAAAAGAAACCTGGGGTTGTTTTATTTTCCTCTATTAATGATGAATAATAAGCTGCTCTGGCCATAAGGAGAGCCTTCCAATAAGCATTAAGACTATCATGCCAGTCAGGCGAGACTCTCATGTCAGGTTTGCTCATAACAAACCTTGTTGTGGTATTGGGAAGTTGGCCCATCAGACACCAGGTGGACATGTTTTACTGTGGGGTGACTGGATTTTATATGCTGCCACACTGGATCAAGGTGTGCCCTTGTCGCTACAGCATCGTGCTTTAGACTGCTGGATACCGTGGCAAAGGCTTCGGCTGTCCCTCACTCACATACAGGACACCAGTATGCAAAGTAACCTGTTTGTGACCTCCACCAAAGTGAGTGTCCTTTATTTCCTTGTTCCACTTACAGTTGTAATTTTCACTGTAGTCAAAATGTACAACTCCTTCATCTTCCACCAATCTCTCTTTCAGCCGCCTGATCTCTCTGAACTGGTGTGCTATGTTGAAAGAGGTGAACCTTGAAGCGTGGCAGGTCGTTCTTTGTTTGCTCCACCAGTTTTCTAGGCTGGCCGCTGTCGTTTCCAGAGTGGTGTGCTTGCCTTCAACCTCAGTATCATCAGGAGATTTTTCCAGTATGGTGATGTTTTTGTCACCCACTCATTCCATCTCACCATGTTGTTCTTTGTGGCTGGGTCCATCACAACTGGCAATGGGTTGTCTTTGCAGGTGTTGCGGCGGTTCTCATGTTGTGGCGTCTGTTCTGTGTAACCTTCCTTTTGTCTGCCAGCTTCCTTTGTGTCTGATGCAGCCCTGCATTCTTTGCTTCAAGATGTTTTATTTTTTCTCAGATTGTCGAGCTCTTTGTTTTCTTCTCGAGCTTTTGTCAGTGTGATCTTCAGTTTTTCAGTTAGCTTGAGTTTTCCTTTGTGGACATTGTTCTTTTAGGTGTTGATGTCATTGGACCAGAGGGTGATTGTGTTGCATCACTAATGGTCTGAGTTCCTCCGGTTGATGGCGTGTCCTCCTGGAAGAGAGAGTGAGACAGTGATTGAGTTAGACAAAGTGTGACTGACTGAGTGAGTCAGAGAGTGAGTGAGTGACTGAGTAAGAAAGTGAGTCAGTGAGTGAGTGAAAAAGAAAGGAATGACAGTGATGGAGAGGCAGCAAGTGAGTGATCGATAGGTTGATTGGGTGAGTGCTAAGATATAAAAGCAATAACACCTTATTATAGGATTATTGCAATCCTGTCATTTTCGTCCCTGGGCTGTAGCACTGGTCTGGGCTGTAGGAGTTGGTTATCTGTGCGGAGACATCAGATGGGGGCTGTCGTTCAGAATTGTCTGGAGGCATTTTCTTCTTCTTGTACCTCTTTGAGTTTTCATTCCACTTTGCTGTTTGTTTGGTTTTTTTTGCTGTTTAGCAGTTAGCTCTCCGATAGACTTTAAAAGTCCCTTCTCCTTTCTCTTTTTGTACCTGCATGTATTACAGAATATCAAATAATTCTTCAATTCAATAACACATTTCACTTACAATTGAATTGCAACTTTAAGCCATAAAACTGGCTCACAGATGTGAAAACACTCAGATTTTGTGGATGTAGTTCTCTATGTAATGTAAAATAAAAAGGTTATGAGTATCTAAACATGATATGAGTTGGATAAAAATTAGTCCTCAAATGAAAAGATGAATTTTGATCCTTTTTTGACCCCTGAAGCAGTATGTGTCACTGAGTTACAAGTGAGTTGTTTTAAGATAAATTCTATCATGGAGCCACATTGCCATCTAGTGGACAATGAAGGTAAATCTTCCATATAATCTTTTGATATTTCATCCTGTGAACTTTATGCAAAGCTGTGTTCAAAGTTAATAACTTAGTAATTATAATCTATTGTTTTTCTTTGTTAGCATGGTTGAATTAATCCTGTTTAATCTTTGTTTAGTTTGGTAAACTACATAATGAGATGCATTACATCTTAAAGTTATGTGATAATAATCTGCTTATAACATTTGCTGAAAACTGGTGATTATCAAATGTCTCATCACGTGCTTAACACTAAGGTAATAATTTGTTTGGTTTATAGTGGGAAGTTAACATGTGATTCATAAGATTAGCAGAGTAGATTATATTCAATTCACTTACAGATGAATTAAAAGTGAAAAGAGAGGAAGGATCGTTTAACTCCTCCCAATTCCACCACTTCTCAAGAATAATAGAAAACCAAAAATCTCCAGACTTCAGTTGTCTTTTAGCTGTTGTCTCTCGTTTTTCCGGTCTTCATCTATGTCTCATTAGTTCTTTTTTTATTCTCGCTCTCTGTTATTTGGTTATGTCTACGTGTTAATTTTTAACATCTGATCAGTCAAGTTTAGTCTAAAAAGCAACAGTGCTTTCATTTCAATGTTTTCATTTTCTTTTATTTGGAGTTAACGTTAAGACGATACCCTCCTGGCCAAACGAGATTTAAAGCTCGTTCCACCCTGCCGACAGTCTTAACCTCCAGTCTGGACTGTGAATCCGAGAAGCACCAGAGCCCACTAAGCTGCCTTCTGGACCTGCCTGGAACCAGGAAAACCTGCACAAAGTAGGGCAGCTTGGCCCTTTTCTGATTCTTGAGTTGGTGTCAATCAAACTAAAATATCCACTTAATTTTTAACAGTAACAGTGAATTACCTCTAGAAAAGAATTAACTTCTTCCCTTAACACTACACACACACACACACACACACACATATATATGAAGCAAATGCATAAAATTCCTGAGTCAGAGTTTTATGATCTTATGATATCAGACTGATCGATCAAATAAGCTTAAACCTTTGATAAAAAGAGATGGTTCCCCTGATTCAACGAGCAAATCACTGATTAATAATTAATAGTTAGTTCTGTTAATTATTGATAATTGATAATTCATTTATTAAAGCTACAATTCATGAGTTGAAAGAGCTAGCAAGATTTGAAAGTAGCACCTCCTCTCAGCCTCCCCTTACCTCCACACTCTCCTCCCATCAGTGCTCCATCCAAAGCTACATCCCTTCAAACCTGAACAGTAGCATTCAGCAGGGAGAGGAGAGCTGTTATGCTACATCACCACAGCTGTAAAACGTCCCGTTCAAAGCCAATATATCAACGTCATTTTTGTCATTTGTTATAATGCAGACAGTGATGATTATGACTGTTCAATATGGTCAAAATGTCATATCCTATAACCTCTTCAATACAAGCCACACCTACGACCAGCTTACACCCACAGAGAAGCTAACGTTAGCATCAGGCTAATACGCGCTACAACAGTAGCTAAGTTAGCAAACATTACATATTTCATGAAAATAATAACTCCTCCCTAAGCTAAACAAATAATTACCTGTCCAACAGGACGAAAGTAACTTCTGCATCGCTTTTCCAGTCCCTTCAGATGTCTCAGTGTCTCCACCGATGTTCACTCTGGTTTGTCCTCTTAGCTTTATCCAGAGTTTTGTCTTTCAGTCTTTTCTTCCTCCCTCTTTCTTCTCTTTGTCTGTTTAGCATGATGAGTCGTCAGAAGTAACACTGAAGTGGTATTTTTGGCTGCATTTTCTCTGACATTGTTCCCTACAGAAGGGATTTCCCTGCTATCTCTGTATTTCTGCAGATGAACTGTGTGTTTGATATTTCCAGCAACAGCGGAGAGGAGGGAGGGACATGAGCAGGATGACACATGATTGGTTCTCTCATCTCGCTCTGAGTGTCAGTTGATTGGTCAGAGTTTTTACAGTCCTGTAGCTGCCACAGAGGTCTGATTCTTTCCCTTCCTTTTTCTGAACACATCATGTATTGACTGCTCTCCAGGGTAGAAAGACATTTCACCCAGTAGAACAAAAAGTGTTTCTGAACAGCATCATGGATTGCAGCTTTAATATCTAAAAAGTGTGGTTTATGCTACATCACACATTTTCAACGTTCAACTTTTATATTAATTTCACACATTTTCAACATTCAACTTTTTAAATTGAATTAAACAAATTATACATTCATATTTTTTCAAAATTTATTCTACTTCACCTTCCCAAAACATTCAACCCAGCATTAGCAGATTAGCTTAAGCTAAGCAGCATTCAGCATGAGCGCGTAGCTTCAGCTGACAGTATTCCCACACATTTTCAGTAGGAAATGCATATTTTAGTTGTTATTGTATTAGTTCTTGGTGAGTGGCACTCTGGATTTATTTGCATAACCTGGGAATAAATCTTCAGTCAAATCTGCTATTACTATGTCCAAATTCTCAGAGGCGTCAGTTCTACATCTGTATGGGTGGATGAGTTTTGCTGCAGGAGATGACATGTTTGATTTATAATATGTATGTTAGCGGAGAGCAGGAAGATGTGCAAGACAAGCAAGAGGGGATGCATTACATACATACATACAGCTTTTCAATTCAATTCTTCTGCCTCTGTTACTGTTGTTGTTAGTTGTAGTTGATTATTTTGTGTAAATCAATCAATGAAATTGTTTTGTTTTGGGTTTTTGTAGAAAGTGGTTATGACAATTGAGAGCTGACAGGAAAAAGGTAGATTAAAAATTGATTAACTGTTTAGTTGTTTGTGATTGAATGATGTATTATAAATGCCAGTTTAGTAGAAGCTTTACTCAGTATCATTTACAGTTAATAGTAAGAAATCCTTATGATTATTTTATTGTTGTTGTGATTTTATTCAGTATCCTTGACAAGTATTAGTGAAAAATTGTTGTGATTGTCTGTTTGACAAGTTCTATGTTCAGAGTTCAGTGTTAGTTTTAGCTAATTATGTATCAGAGCTACCATGCACACATGGAAAAGTTTATACTGCAACCATCAAACTCAGTTCACCAAATTGGCCACGAGATGGAGCCAAGTTTGTTTGTGGTGGACCAGGAGTAGGTGGAGCATGAGTGGGTGGACCAGGAGTAGATGGAGCATGAGTGGGTGGATCAGGAGTAGGTGGAGCATGAGTGGGTGGATCAGGAGTAGGTGGAGCATGAGTGGGTGGATCATGAGTAGGTGGAGCATGAGTGGGTGGAGCAGGAGTAGGTGGAGCAGGAGTGTGTGGAGCAGGAGTAGGTGGAGCATGGTGGGTGGATCAGGGTAGGTGGAGCATGAGGGGGTGGATCATGAGTAGGTGGAGCATGAGTGGGTGGAGCAGGAGTAGGTGGAGCATGAGTGGGTGGATCAGGAGTAGGTGGAGCATGAGTGGGTGGATCAGGAGTAGGTGGAGCATGAATGGGTGGATCAGGAGTAGATGGAGCATGAGTGGGTGGATCAGGAGTAGGTGGAGCATGAGTGGGTGGATCAGGAGTAGGTGGAGCATGAATGGGTGGACCAGGAGTAGATGGAGCATGAGTGGGTGGATCAGGAGTAGGTGGAGCATGAGTGGGTGGATCAGGAGTAGGTGGAGCATGAGTGGGTGGATCATGAGTAGGTGGAGCATGAGTGGGTGGAGCAGGAGTAGGTGGAGCAGGAGTGGGTGGAGCAGGAGTACGTGGAGCATGAGTGGGTGGATCAGGAGTAGGTGGAGCATGAGTGGGTGGATCATGAGTAGGTGGAGCATGAGTGGGTGGAGCAGGAGTAGGTGGAGCAGGAGTGGGTGGAGCAGGAGTAGGTGGAGCATGAGTGGGTGGATCATGAGTAGGTGGAGCAGGAGTGGGTGGCTCATGAGTAGGTGGAGCATGAGTGGGTGGATCATGAGTAGGTGGAGCATGAGTGGGTGGCTCATGAGTAGGTGGAGCATGAGTGGGTGAAGCAGGTGTAGGTGGAGCAGGAGTGGGTGGATCAGGAGTAGGTGGAGCAGGAGTGGGTGGACCAGGAGTAGGTGGAGCATGAGTGGGTGGATCAGGAGTAGGTGGAGCAGGAGTAGGTGGAGCATGAGTGGGTGGAGCATGAGTGGGTGGAGCAGGAGTAGGTGGAGCATGAGTGGGTGGATCATGAGTAGGTGGATCAGGAGTAGGTGGAGCAGGAGTAGGTGGAGCATGAGTGGGTGGATCATGAGTGGGTGGAGCAGGAGTGGGTGGAGCAGGAGTAGGTGGAGCATGAGTGGGTGGATCAGGAGTGGGTGGACCAGGAGTAGGTGGAGCATGAGTGGGTGGAGCATGAGTGGGTGGAGCAGGAGTAGGTGGAGCATGAGTGGGTGGATCAGGAGTAGGTGGACCAGGAGTAGGTGGAGCATGAGTAGGTGGAGCATGAGTGTGTGGATAAGGAGTGGGTGGAGCAGGAGTAGGTGGAGCATGAGTTTGAATACTGCAACCATCAAACTCAGTTCACCAAATTGGCCACGAGATGGAGCCAAGTTTGTTTGTGGTGGACCAGGAGTAGGTGGAGCATGAGTGGGTGGATCAGGAGTAGGTGGAGCATGAGTGGGTGGATCAGGAGTAGGTGGAGCATGAGTGGGTGGATCATGAGTAGGTGGAGCATGAGTGGGTGGAGCAGGAGTAGGTGGAGCAGGAGTGGGTGGAGCAGGAGTACGTGGAGCATGAGTGGGTGGATCATGAGTAGGTGGAGCATGAGTGGGTGGATCAGGAGTAGGTGGAGCATGAGTGGGTGGATCATGAGTAGGTGGAGCATGAGTGGGTGGAGCAGGAGTAGGTGGAGCAGGAGTGGGTGGATCAGGAGTAGGTGGAGCATGAGTGTGTGGATCAGGAGTAGGTGGACCAGGAGTAGGTGGAGCATGAGTAGGTGGAGCATGAGTGTGTGGATCAGGAGTGGGTGGAGCAGGAGTAGGTGGAGCATGAGTGGGTGGATCAGGAGTGGGTGGACCAGGAGTAGGTGGAGCATGAGTAGGTGGAGCATGAGTGGGTGGATCAGGAGTAAGTGGAGCAGGAGTAGGTGGAGCATGAGTGGGTGGATCATGAGTGGGTGGATCATGAGTACGTGGAGCATGAGTGGGTGGATCAGGAGTAGGTGGAGCATGAGTAGGTGGAGCATGAGTGGGTGGATCAGGAGTGGGTGGACCAGGAGTAGGTGGAGCATGAGTGGGTGGATCATGAGTAGGTGGAGCATGAGTGGGTGGATCAGGAGTGGGTGGACCAGGAGTAGGTGGAGCATGAGTAGGTGGAGCATGAGTGTGTGGATCAGGAGTGGGTGGAGCATGGTGGGTGGATCAGGAGTGGGTGGACCAGGGTAGGTGGAGCATGAGTAGGTGGAGCATGAGTGTGTGGATCATGGTGGGTGGATCATGAGTGCGTGGAGCATGAGTGGGTGGATCAGGAGTAGGTGGAGCATGAGTAGGTGGAGCATGAGTGGGTGGATCAGGAGTGGGTGTGGACCAGGAGTAGGTGGAGCATGAGTGGGTGGATCATGAGTAGGTGGAGCAGGAGTGGGTGGATAAGGAGTAGGTGGAGTAGAAGAAGGTGGACCAGGAGTGGGTGGATCATGAGTAGGTGGAGCAGGAGTGGGTGGAGCATGAGTGGGTGGAGCATGAGTAGGTGGACCAGGAGTGGGTGGAGCAGTGACGTAGTTAGTCACACCTCTCAGAATGACCTTCACAATTCAGGTGAGCTTTGTTCAGTCTCAGTACGGAGAAGGAAACTTGTCCCTGTAAGACAGCTGCAGTCTTACAAAGAGTGGAGTGTATCGTCTCCTCGGTGGGACAATCAGAACCAGAATCAGAATTTCTTTCAGCACAAATAAGTACTTCTGAAGCACTTATAACTCTGCTCTGTCAAACCTCCACTACCATGGTGGGCAGCGCTAACAGGAAGGGTAGCTAGTCCAACCAGCTAACATGGAATGAGAGTACAATTACACTTTGCATGCAAACTCAAATAAATGTTAACACAATGCAGCCTTGACTTATTTCTTATTTTTGTAGGGTCAGTAAGCTCCCAGCAGAGGAGCAGCTCAATATTGCCTTTAATAGTAGAAATTATCAGGGCGCCACCCAGTTTTGCTAAAACAGGAATTTGTTTTAATCTAAAAACTTGTGAATTTGACATTAATTAATAGAGTCTCTTAATCTCAGGGTGCTACAGAGTTCTTGACCTGAGTGTACAGTGATTCAATTACTTTATATACACACGCAAATCAAATAACCAAGTTCTTTATAAATGAGATGTTTATTTGACAAACTATAACCAGACTACTACTGTCACAGAAAATAACTAATAATAAATGATTAGTTTGACAAACTAAATGACCAGACTACTAACAGAAATAATAAAACAGAAAATAAAAACTAGGATAAAGGAAGATTGATGGAAGATACATGACATTGACTCACTGTGACAAAAATGGAATGAACGATTAAACAAAGGCAAAGTTCAAAGGATGAATATCTGATTAATTAATTCAATGTGACCAGTTAAATTCAGTGGTGGTTATCTAGACCAAATTAAGAATTAGGCTGTTACCAAAATTTGGTTTAGGTTTGGTGGCGTTCAGCAGTTGAGAGTTTGAGAGGCATCAGAGAAGATTGTGAGTAATTTACTATTACAAGTTGGTTTGACGTTTTACTGATATCTTACTAAATATTAAGTTTGCTGGATTAAACCCTAAATTCTGGCCATTTAATTTAGCGTCTAATCATCAAACTCTTTAATATCTGTAAGATGTATATGCAGTATATCACCGTTCCTGGATGGATGGGAGTGAGGAGTGGCTGCAGGTTCTGTCTGGATCTGCTGGATCTCTGCAGGCGACTTCATCACCAGTGACTCTTTTGGACATATGTGGACATCTGTGGACATCTTTGGTTGACATGGCTCCATCTCAGTCTCTCTCTGTCTGTCGCTCCTCTTCACAGCATAGTCTCTGTGCCCTTGCAGAGGAGCTGGCTCACATTTTCAGGGAGTAGAGGAGTAGACAAGATGGTCTTGAGGCAGGATGCAGAGTTGGAAGGTTCAGGAGAGGTTGCTCTTCATGCCATGAGGTGCTGGGCCTGCGGTGGGACAGCATGTCTCTGTCTCTGGGTCATCATTGTTTCCCCTCCCACTCCCAGCATGTGGGAGAGGGAGAACAGAGATGCAGTGGAGAGGATGAAGACCAGAACTTGACTGGCTGAAGGACTGAAGAAGAGTAGAGAGAGCGCTCACCCTATAGTAGGAAACCACAGAACAAAACTTGACCAATTGAATCAAAATTAATCAACAAATTAACCAACACAGATGAACCATGATATCAGAGCATGTAGGAAGGTGTACTTCAACAGGCAGATCTACGTATGATTGTGTCTGTAGAGTTAATCCACAAACAATCCCACAATTGACATTGTAACAGTGATACTTATATGACAGTAGCTGAGGAATGAAAGCATAGTTAACCATTAAAATCTTAATGTAATGTTCTGTTCCAGGCAGGGAGAAAGGAAGAGGCCACATTAAGCTTTGGATGTGTCTGGCAGGATTAAAGCAGGAATGTGGGCAATAAAACTCCTCCTCCTGGTGTATGTCCTGGAGTTTCTTGGGTCAGAGAGGAGGAACTGGTCTTATCTAATCTTATCTGGTGAGTCCAGCAGAGATCCAGCAGATCAAGACAGGACCTGCAGCCACTCCTCACTTTGATTGTTTTTGTTTTCATTTCAGTGCAATAACAATATTTAATAACCTGACATTTAATCACGTACACTATATTTGTTATTTTAAAGGCTAGAAATGCATATAGATCTTCAGCCTACAGAAACTTTTATTTTCTCCCCAGCTTTCCCAGTTTACAACATTAAGTAAACTTTGCAATAACCTCTTAATAATAAGAGGACTTCACCACAGGTGAACGTCCTGTTTGCTGCCACAAAGCAAGATACTGCAGTATCTGTCATGAGGAGGCGGGGTTATTTCTTCAGTAAAACATCATCATAAATCAATGTAAACCATTAAACAATAATAAATGGGGCTTCTTTCCGGCATCTGTGATTCTTTATTGACAGGATAATTTGATCAGTTTAGGAGTGGCAGTGATTTACAGCTATTTGAGCTGGTGATCAGCTATTAAACAGAGTGGCTCACCTGTTCAGACAGGGCACGGAGGTGTAACTGCTATTGATCAAATATGAAATAGAATGATCAGTAAAGAAATAATAAAATATGTCAAAGGTAAATAACAAGGCACCGGCACTGGATTCAGGAGTAGCCGGTGAGGAGAAGCGCTCCCTTATTTTCAGGTGTAGAGGTGAAACCTCACCTGTGATTCAACGTTTGTACTTTACTGTAAGAAACATTATATTGTTGAAAAGCCCAATTTATCTGCTTTCAGAATCAACTGAATGCCTTCAATAGCACACACTGATCAGGAGTTACAGTCATCAGAAGAGAGGCTGTGAAATCTGTCGGCGCCGACAGGTCTGGTGGTAATTAAGAGGGACGTTGAATAAACATTTTAAGTTTGCAAAAGTCTGTCATTTTTATTGTCACTGCTTTGATTGTCAATATTGGACATTACAGCCATGTCTTCAAGCCTAAAATGATGTAGTACAATGTAGAATGTTTTCCACCCTCCGCATTGTTGCTGCCACTTTATGAACCATTGCTGGTGCTAGCTTCTGCTAGTTGTACAGTAAAGCGACAAGCATCATTTTGTACCATAACCTTGGCCTACTTACCAGCTATTGGTCTGCTCTGATTGCAATTTGCTTGATTACTATGAAAATAAGAGCATAGTTAATATAGCTGAATCATGATTAACAAATGCTTCATGCTATCAGTTAAGACATACTGTATCTATACAGCTACATGTAGACCATATCTTTTTTCATGTTTAGCCTTCATGTCAACTTAGCTGTATCAACACAGATAATGCTAGCTTGCTAAATAATGACAAGTTAACGTTACCTACCGTCTCCACGGGCACAATTCACCTTCATGCAGAGACAATTTTATCTTTGCATTTATTTGACGCCAGCTATGTATTCTTATCTCAGTCAGCAGCCTTCAGAAATAATACTTAGCTAACATAGGTCATCTTACCTCAATGAGAACTGTTAGCAACTGTGACTCGATAATATCATCGAACAGAAGGGTACATGTTGCCAACATCTCCTCAACCGACAACAATAAAACTATAAAAACCATGTTCAGCTGAAAAAAAACGTGTTAAAGATGTTGCCAACATGTGAATGTTAAGGTTACTTACCCGTCTGTGGCGCCACTCTGGAAAATTCCCTCTGCAAGCAGAGATTCAAGCTTTTTCTACAGTTTAACACGCTGTAGAGTTCAAATTTACACTGCATGTCTGGGTAAAAACTGACCTGCTTAGACTCTCTGTCTGTTGTTAACTGGACTGATCACTGGACACTAGACTGATGTGTGTGTGTGTGTGTGTGTATACATGCATTATGCATTAAGATACATTAATGTGTAATAATGCACTTATTGATTTTTGACAATACTTAGTAACTTTGCAGTATGCAAATAATAATAGAAGGTACAGTACAGATCAAAGCAGATTAGAATACAGATCAAAGCAGATTAGAATTCAGATCAAAGCAGATTAGAATACAGATCAAAGCAGATTAGAATACAGATCAAAGCAGATTAGAATACAGATCAAAGCAGAATAGAATACAGATCAAAGCAGATTAGAATACAGATCAAAGCAGATTAGAATACAGATCAAAGCAGAATAGAATACAGATCAAAGCAGATTAGAATTCAGATCAAAGCAGAATAGAATACAGATCAAAGCAGATTAGAACAGAACGGAACACAACTGAAGTGTTTAACAGAAGACACGCTGCTCATTTCACCTGAGAAAGTGAAGACAAAACTTTTGATCTAGCTGATCCATCAGTTATCGGCATCAAGTAAGTACACAAATACATAAAGTAAAGCACTCATTAACCAGCTATTATTATTATTACCAAAACACATTTCACCAATGGTCTGTTAGCTGTCAATACAACACTGTTCTACAACATTTCTCAAATTTTAAAGTTCCTGCTCCACTTCATATTGTATCATATATTGTATTATTGGAGTATTAATGTTGATAAATCAACATGTAAGCTGTATTTGGGGACTGGAGCCTATCCCAGCTGTCTTATTGTGAAAGGCAGGGTACACCCTGGACAAGTCTCCAGTTCATCACAGGACACATAGAGACAGACAACCACTCACATTCACATTCACACCTACGGTCAATTTAAATTAGCCAATTAACCCTAATCCCCATACATGTTTTTGGATGGTGGGAGGAAGTCAGAGTACCCAGAGAGAACCCACACAGACCGCAGGGGAGAAAACAGTAAGGCCCTGGGAGCCGGGAATCGAACCAGTACCTTTCTCTGCTGTAGAAAGCGACATCCAGCTGGCGAGGAAGTCACATTAGTTTCTTGCAGTGAAGATTCTGCTTAGAAAATATTGATCGCTTCACATCAAGCATATTTTTCTATTAATATTGACAATACTAATGTATATATAATATATACATCATATATATATATATATATATATATATATATACTATATATATATATATATATATATACCTATGTGTTTATGTGTATGTATATACATCGATATATAGTATATATATATATATATATATATATATATATATATATATATATATATATAATGTATAAATATACTATGTATATATATGTATGTAATAATAATTTTGTTCTGCATGCACTCAATGAACAATACAAGACTCTGTGACACCTTGAATTAGCAGTCCAGCAGAGACAACAGATTAGCAGGTGCATGGAGTCCACCCATGTAAACTTGTGTGGAGCACAATGTTTGGCAGCTCATCACCTCCAACACGTCAAGCTTGCAGACTAAAATGTAAGCTTGTCTGAAACAATGATGGAATTTGAACTTGCAGAGAGCATAATTGATCTCAAGCCACACTCGTCTCACTGTATCTGATGAATGGTACAGTAGGCGTGTGATCCAGGAGACACTTCTGAGTCTGGAAAGAGTATGGGATGAGATGATCTACACTTGGAGCTACATGGCAGCATTCCATACAGGGGAATTAGCTCAAATAGTAGAGTGCTTCGCTTAGTATGTGAGGAGGTAAAGTGGGATAGATGCCCACATTCTCCACAATAGTTTAGCTTCTATCTTGGCTGCTTTGAAGCGATAGTCCCATTGTTCAGATCCCTTTTATGCAAAGAGGTTTGAAACCTTTTTGTAATCCACGTCTGGTTGTCACATGTAAACTTTTTGGAATTTGAAATAGTTTGCTTTTGGAAATGGTATCTTGAAGACCTGAGCTGACTGTTCAGTAATAATGAAGCATGTTATGTTTTGGGCAAAAATAATGCAAGGACAAACTGTCTCCCATTAAGGAAGGAATTCAAAACCAGTGGTGGAGTTCCACGGTGATAGTTACCCGATCGGTAGTGCATCCATGTGCACGCATCAAGACATGGATGAAATGTTTGTCGCTGTCCTGCCTTCACAACACAACATGCAGAAACACACACTTTGCATCTGATATCAGCTGATCATTTATGGAATTAAAGTTTTCACGGATAATATACAAACGCATCATTAGGAATGGAGCTTGATGCATACTGGTGTGTCCGATCCCTAAAACCTCTCTCTCGCCTCCAGAAATATTTCTAAATCTTTTGGTCATGTTTATATGACATATGTTTCAAAGACATCAGTGTATTGTGTACATATACATGGGAGGAAAATTACATACAGAAAAATTGTACTTCCCAACAATGACAAAGCTGGCATTTTATGTGTATTTTTAAATTTACAATAATCTGTCATAAGCAGGGGTAGATTTTATGAGTAGCTACTGAAGATCTAGTACTTATGCCTTAGATGTTGATGAATGCGGTAATCCATCCAAATTAGCTAGCTGACCTGTAGCTTTGACATTTTAAATAGCACAACTTGTGACATATACAAGGCATACTATAAACTTATTTTGGGGATGTGATTTTCCTTTCTCCTAATCCTGCCTTTTCAAGGGCTCTTTTCCTGAGTGGACTTGTGATGCAGTCACATAGTTTCTTTCTTTTTGGCCAAACAGAGGAAAAGGTCAAATGTGTATGTGTAGTCTTTCTTTTTGTATTAATGGCTGGTGGGGTTGAATCCCTCTGTGGTAAACCATTTTTCATGCAGGAGTAAGGACTGAACAGCCTCAAAACCTCAGCTGGAAGAAATAAGAAAAAAGTAAAGGGAAGTTGGATTTCAACTGTGAACTTTATTTTGAATATGTTCAAAGAACCAGGAATGAAAAAAATAAAACAAAACTGTACGTATATAGTTACTCAAAAAAACATCTCAGACATAAATAATTTGAGATAAAGCATACAGCCCAACAATTCCCCTTGGGATTATTGGATAGTTTTGTTTAGGAAATTAAAACCAATGAAGGCACAACAAAGCAAGATAGCATAATGGAAATTTAAATTATAGTAATCCCATAAGCACATTGATGGAGTGGGATCAGGATCATGCTGAATTAATAGTATTGTCAATATATCTATGAAAAGTATACAAGAGTCTCAGGGGAGGAATTGGTCCTCACCTAGAGGAGTTCTAAGGAAGAGTAGATGTCTCTTTTCCTGGTATCTCTAGGTACCTTTTAAATGGTGCCAGGTCGTTTGATAGCCACTTTTAACTGTCTGTTACAAGCATGCAGAAGTGTATAACTTAAAGTGTAATGAGCGATTGTATTATCATAATTATTATTATCATAAATTATAATAATATATTGGTCAAGAGGAAATACTAACAACAGTTACACTATTAAAAAGCTGAAAATACAGAAATATGGATTAGTAACACAGCATGCAGTATGTATACAACCCAGAATGCATACCAGAGATCATCACACAATCTGCCATGATCCACACATTAACAGGCTACATGAGACCATGAGTTTCAGGCTGATAATGTAACGCCTTGTTTTTCACATGAATATGTATGTGATGAAGACAGTGTACAAAAGAAAAGCCTCTCAAAGTATGTTCTCGCCCTTAACCGCATATGATAGTGTGTGTGGTGACTACGAGAAAAATGTGTCTTGAGCTGTAATGAGTTTAAATGACGATAAATCTGAACTGCAGCTGCTTGCATGTTAGCTTGCAGAAAGCAGAGTCTTACCTCAGCGTCATGGCAGTCAGAAGGTAAAAGTGTTGTTATTGTTTTATATTTATTTGTTGAAACAATGTGGTTGGAGAAAGGCTTTGATCAAAACCACTGTTTCTTGGCTGATTTATTTGCCGTTCCAGAGAATAGCTGTATGGCCTCCTGCACAGCTCTAGCCTTCCAGATTTCCTTGTGGTGGGAAAGTTCCTGCTGTTTGAAAGCCATACACCACACAGTCTATGGGTACCAACCATGACCTTCCTCACTCTCCTCTTGTCTCTCTTCTTGCTCTGTGATGTGTGATATGCTACACCTGCCTCCTATAAGTATCTGTTGTATTTAAATGTACGGTCAGTCAGACTGAAGAAAGGGGGCGATCAGAGGCCGCTAGCGTTACTCTCCTGTGGGGATTGCAAAGTCAAATTGATTTATTACTGATTTATTTTATTGATGGAGTCAAAAAATGCAGCCTAATGAAATGAAAAAACATTTCTATTATATTTTAGAATTTTGAATTGTATTTGTACCAGATTTACTTCCATATCCCAGTTAACTGAGTGAGGAGAGTGAACAAGACAACAGTTTGTTCTTATTGATGTAGGGAAAAAAGTTCCAGACTCTTTTTTTGCTTTTATTGCCTAACAAACGTTATCTGTTGAGACCGTTAACTGTGACCTTAACGTTAGCTTCTTAAATAGGAATAGAAATGCTGCTTTGGAGTGTGAAGCACACCAGTTATCACAACATGTTTTTGTTGATTTAAACCACTGATCATGTGTTTTCAATTCATTTTTTACCACTTATTTACTATTAAAAACATTAACTTATTTTTAGCCTTAATGCTGCTTTCCTTTCCTTTATTAATTCTGTGTTTGCATCTTTTTTGCTCTCAGCTGTAGAACATTGCCAAACATCAGCATGATACAGAAACACTGAAAAAAAAAAACTCATCAATTGAATTGAAATTAGTGTAACCAATTGAAGCAACATAGCATGACATCATGGCATATGGGTGTACAAATATGTTGCTAACAACAGAGCAGGTCTATACATAGCTGTAAATGAGGAAACACCTCCACAGTTAATGTGATGATAGGCTTTTCCTTATGTGACAACAGACTAGAAAGAATTCATGCAGAGGTGATTATTAGGGGTGTAATGCTACTATGTGTTGTTCTAGAAACAAAGAGTAAAGAGTAAGCTCTGGATGGAATGTACTGCATAGCCATAAAATATGTCCTCTATGCCTCAGTGTGGCCTGGGATTCCACAGTGTCTTGAGCTGACTTCTGGAGGCTGTGCTCACACTCTCTGAGGGAGGAACCAGATTACACAGGATGTGACCCTTTAGGGGGCCCAAAGGTTTTAAGAACCTTTCCCCGACGGGGCACCCCTTTGGTGGTTCAGAAAAGATCCCCCCCACCACAAAAAGACTGAGCATTTCCGTAAAAATAAAAACGGGGAAGCATTTTGGGGTTTGAGTTGAACTCTTAAAGCTTGAAGCCGGGTTTTGCTGTAAACAAAAAATGGGTGCCCAATGGGGTTTATTATTGGAAAAGCAGAATGTTTTATTTTCCCCCCTTGTGTTTTCCCAGTTCAAATGGAAACAGGAAATATTTCATATTTTGAAACCCCTGTCACCATGGGGAGTCGGGCCACTACAGTTGTTTTCCCCTTAAGAGTCAAAAGTCTCTGTTTGATGCTCTGGGCCGGGTTCACAGGTTTCCTCGGGTTTTTTGGTCCAGGTCTGTTCGGGATGGAAACAGGAGAAAAAACTGAAAAGAAGTGATTATGGAAATTTTTCCCACAATAGTTGCGGTGAAATTTTTTTCTTTTTGACAGTTTAAAGAGAAAAGGAACCAGGCTTCTACAAAAAACACAGCCAAAAACCAGGTCCAGGTCCAAAATTTTTCAGTGGAAAAGGAGCCCCGGGCTGTTAGTCCCTTTCCTTATTAATGGGATGGAAGGCACCACAAACACAAAAAAAGGTTTAAGGTGGCAATTGTGATTATTTGTTTTAAAGGGTATGGAAGTAAAGTTCATTTTACAGAAGATTTCCCAGCTCCGGGGTCCACCGTGTCTGTTTGTCCGTTTCCGGGCCCCCCTCTGTCAGAGGCCCGTTTCAGTCAAAATGGTTTGTTCACCTTCAGTGGAACCAACAGAGCAGGGGAACAGATACAGAACGGGTCGTGGGGGATAAAGTCACGGCATTGAAATAAAAACAGAAAACCCGGAAAGGAGCAGGGGGTTCGGGAAGCAGGCCTTTGTGGCCCCCACGGCCCAGACAACAGGACTTTGAGTCCAGCAGGGGGAATGGGTTAGACAAGATATTCAGCCGGGCCTGATTCCCACTGACAGTGTAATAATTTTAGCAGAATGTTAAAGCTTATGAACCATGATGATGAAAGGGGTTTTTGTTTGGGGAAATTTTAGATGCCTTTTCCTCCCCATCAGCCTGATAGATTTGTGATATAGAGTTTTGGCGGGACTCAGGACGATGTTTACAGTGTATAAATATTTTTTCCTGATTTTGTATAGGCTTCACCCAAGTGTGTGTTTATCTATCTCTGCGAAGATATTAAAAGAACTTTGGGCCAATAAAAAATTTTTAATTCCTTGGGAAAGAACCCTGGGGGAAATAGACCATCCTGAAGAATATTTCCAACAACAGAAGCAGATTTAAATACAAAAACACACACACACAGAGATATGCCCAGCCCTTTTTAAATTTAAGAGAAAAAGCAAAAAAGTTCCAAGCTCTGCAAAAAAAAGAAAAGATGATTTTGTCAACAATGAACAAAACCTAAAATTTAAGATTTGACTTTTAAACATTAAATTTGTATAAAACCAAAAAAAAATTATTCCAACAGTAATCAAATAAATGAAAAAACAAGCCCGGGGCCAAATAAATTAAGAAACAAACAAAAAAACACAAAATATCATTGTATTTCAGTCAAAGGGGTAAATTATGGAATTTGTAAAAATCCAAAAAAGTAATCATTAATAAGTTCAAACAAAATAAAAAAAATACTGAATGGATATGAATATTGTAGGTTTTTTAAATGAATGTCATTTCACAAGAATGATTATAAAATAAAAAAAAACATAATTAAAAAAAAAAGCTGGGATTTGTAATTTTAACTTCCTTCCTGTTTTAGGATATAATTTTTTTTGTTTTTTTTGGTGGGGTTTAATGATTTGGTATGCCTGATGTTTTTAAAACTTTTTTTTGTGGGTTTGTTATTTAAATGTATTTAATTTTTTTTTTAAATGTCTAATAAAAAAATACAAATTAAAAAAATTTCATCCCCCATCTTTGGGGAAGAGGGGAACAGGGTTTTTAAAGTTTGCACTGTTGTGGTAAAAACCCCAACCTTCTTTAATTGCTTTTTATTGAAAATTTTGGGGCCTTTTTGGTTTGGTTAAATTTAGCAGAAAGACTGTGATTGGTCTGGGTTTTTTTCAGCAACAGAGTTATCAAAACCCGGCAAACAGAGGGCCAGTTTGTGATAACACTGGAGAAATCTCCCCAAAACCCACCAAATTTTAAAAAATTAACTGGGGTTTTGGGGAGGGGAAAGGGTGGTTGGTGTGGTGGTGCGTGTGTTTTATACTTTATGGAAAGGGTTCTTTGGTTTCCCTTTTAAAGAAAATTTTTAAATATACCACGGTCCCCTTTTCATGGTGGGGAAACTTGATCCAACATCCCCTGGGGGATCCCCCCATTTCCCTTTCACAAGATTTCCGGGAATCTGTCAAAACCACCCCCACCCCCAACTGTTTTTTCTAATCAGTGAGAAATTTAAAGATATGCTTTTGACAAAAGGGCCAAAAGTATTCCAGCTAATGCCCAAGGCATGATATCACAAACACCCCCCCAATTCAGGGGGGGGAATTAGGGGCCCATGAGGGGGAAATTTTTCATGGGGTTTCCAAAACACCATTTGTAAGGGGGACCATTTGGCCCCTCCCCAAAATTTTTAGGTCTGAGCTTCCACAACAAGAAAATATTTTTTTTGAGCATACTTTTTTTATCCTAAAATGTATTAGGACACAGACAGAGAGATTTTATTTTGATTTTGAAAAAAAACCCTTTTTTGTCCGCTTTCATCTGGGCAATTTCCTTAAAAAACCCAAAAGACAATAAAAGAACAATAAGAATAATTAAAAACAGCCTAAAAAAAAATAAACCACCCCTTTTGCAATCTCCATAAATGATCACCTCTGATTCACATCATTAACCTGATCCATGTCCAGATTCTTTAAGGGCCCAGGCCCCTGAACTGTAGAACTGTTTAAAAGCAGTCTGGGAAAGGTCGGTTCTTTTAAAAAGCACCACCCCCCT